>JAVCKV010567773.1:0-10326 GCA_032274145.1 Herpochondria borealis | reverse complement strand
CTTCTCCGGGTTTCGTTGTGAATCGTACGAATCATGTTTTGTGTGGAATTCTACGCGCATACCAGGTTTTCATAATTCAAAAAGCGGCGCGAGGGGACCCTCGCCGCCACAACACAAAGGCTCTCGTCGTTTTGTTGCGAACGACACGAGTCCTCACCTTGCATTGTCTCTACAAAACGGTGCTTTCATTGCACTAAAGATGCCCAAGCAACACAGCAGATCGGTACGTGATGAAAGACGATGGGATGAAGAGAAGGGATTGGCATTGATGCAATGCCGAAACTGGCATTGATACTGTCTACCGTCAGTATCTTTGCTACGGAGAGACATCACGACCATGTCGCTGAATATCATTGATTTTGACGATACAAAATTTTCGACCTCGACTCTTTCTCTTCTCACCTTGCTCGTTTGCTTCTCTTCTTCTTTGCAGAACTCCCCCATGCGATCTTCTCTTGAAGATGTTAGCAACCGTCGAAACCCTCGTC
The DNA here is from genome assembly GCA_032274145.1 of Herpochondria borealis. Taxonomy (NCBI): domain Eukaryota; phylum Rhodophyta; class Florideophyceae; order Ceramiales; family Ceramiaceae; genus Herpochondria; species Herpochondria borealis. The sequence goes on along the minus strand of JAVCKV010567773.1, from coordinate 9,838 downwards.
GCGGATCAACCAAAGTTCAGTATGAAGATGACGGCGCAGCCAACAACGACGACGATGGGGACGATTACGATGCCAACAAGATGGAGGATGACGACGAAGACGACGAAATGGAGGTGGACGACGACGAGGAGGAACCAAAGCCCAGAATACGCAAACGTGGCAAGTCGTTTGACGAACCAGCTGCTGGCGGTCGTCGTTCCTCACGATCCACCAAGTTTCAAGCATCCTTGAAGGAGCCCCCCAGCGAGTCGATTCGTGATTTGTTTGAATCTCCTTCCAAGAAGAGTGGCAGCGCCAAGACGGCCAAATCGCCAGCTGCCAGTCACAAGGCGGTGCGTCGCAAGGTTCACATGGAGGTGGAGGTTTCGTCGGCTGGAGAGTATTCGGACGAAGAGTCAGACGAGGATGAGGAGGAGGACGTCGGGGAAAATGATGATCTCAAGATTGAGCGTGTCATTGCGGCCCGTTCCGAGAAACGCAGCAAATGGATTGAAATCTGCAAAAAAATCAACACGACGGAAATTGAGAATGGCAGTCGCTGGCACGAGGAACAGGATGAAGTGACGGAAGAAAACGACACGTTTGAAGAACGATTCCTTGTCAAATGGTATGACTTGAGCTATCTTCATTCTTCCTGGGAAACGCAAGACGACCTGGTGGACCAGATTGACAATGCCAAGAGCTACTTGAGAACTTTCTTCCGCAAGAGTGTTGAAGGGTTTCTCTTTACACCAGACGAACGTTGTGATGGTGATTACTTTGATCCGTCGTATACTCAAATCGAGCGCATCCTTGAGGTCGAAGTCTACGACCAAGGAAAGGAGGACAACTGGGGAATGATAATGGACAGGAATGATCCTGATTACGATGATGGCACAGGTCGTCAGTTTCTCGTGAAGTGGGGCTCCACGCCATATGACAACAACACATATGAATTCGAGCGTGACCTCATCGTGAACGATATCGAGTACGAGCCCCAGCTGGAAGAATTCTTTAAGCGAAGCAAGAAGGTACGTTGATATGAGACCGCGTGAGTATGACTCTGTTCTGGACTTTCCAACCCCTAACACACATCATTATTCTGAAACAGCCGACGAAATCAGCAGTAAAATCATTCTTTGCAGAGGGGGAGCGAGAGGTTCGAAGGCTCTACAAGTTCTTTGGTGACAACAGCAAATTGACCGAGGAAAATCGTAACAAAGAAATCGCAGCTTACCAAAAGATCCTAGCAGATAGGGTGTATCCTAATGGAGGTCAGCTTCGTGACTATCAAGCTGAGGGCGTGAGTTGGATGATGGCAAACTATGTCAACAAACGCTCATCGCTGCTGTAAGTGTACTTGTATTGGTCTATTGTGCGAACTTAAAGATCCATATTATTCTGACCTGTTGTTGTGCTACAGTGCGGATGAGATGGGACTGGGGAAGACTTTGCAGACCTGCTCTTTCATCAATCTCTTGGCGAATCAACTCAATCGGAGAGGTCCGTTTCTCATCGTGGCCCCTCTTTCCACAATCGAGCACTGGAAACGTGAATTTCAAACGTGGACTGATCTGAACACCATTGTCTACCATGGTTCCGCGGGCAATAGAGAGCAAACAAGAGAATGTGAATTTGCCTACGAAGAGGACCGTCCGCCAAAAGGTGGGGTTGGCTTCAATTCTAGCTTTCTCAAGAAGTGTCACAACAAGAAGAAACCCAAGCTTGAGAAGCTGTGGATGGCACAGGTTGTCGTGACAACTCCTGAAATGCTGGTTACGGATGACTACTCGGAGCTTACTGCTGTTGAATGGGATGCAGTGGTAGTCGACGAAGCCCATCGTTTGAAAAGTCACACTTCAAAGCTGGCAACAAACCTCCGCGATAGCCGCTTCCACTTCGGTTATACTCTACTTCTAACCGGTACTCCTATTCAGAACAATATGACGGAGCTGTGGTCCCTTCTCAATGTGATTGATCCTGAAGGTTTTTCTGATCTCGACGAATTCCTTGAATCCTACGGAGACATGAAGAGCAAAGAGGGAATCGATGCGCTTCATGAGAATATTCGACCATACATTCTTCGTCGTCTGAAAGAAGATGTCGAAAAGAGTGTCCCACCAAAGGAAGAAACGCTGATCGAAGTTGAGCTGACTACACTACAGAAGCAATACTATCGCGCTCTCTACGAAAAGAATGTGGGATTCTTGCACAAGAACAAGAAGAAGGCGTTGGATGGACCCAGCCTCAACAATCTCGCAATGCAACTTCGAAAATGTTGCAACCATCCTTTCCTTTTGAATGGAGTCGAAGACGACGTTCGCGAATCAGACAAGAAGAAATTGGTTGACATGTCTGAGGCTGACTTTGTCGCAAGGTACTCGGGAAAGCTGATCTTACTTGATAAACTGCTGCCTCGGTTGAAAACTAATGGGCACAGAGTTCTCATCTTTTCTCAGTTCAAGATCATGTTGGATATTCTCGAAGACTACCTGCATTATCGCCAATTCAAAGCAGAGCGAATTGATGGCTCTATCACCGGGAAGAAACGCCAGCAGGCTATTGATCGTTTCCAAGCTCCTGCAACAGAGGGGAAAGAAACTCCATTCATCATGATGCTCTCGACAAGAGCCGGGGGTGTTGGTATTAACTTGACAGCTGCGGGTGAGTCGTCGATTAACCAACTGCAATCTGTTGTAATTCAAATATTGTCTCACACAAATTAACTTCCACCAACTATCGCAGATACGTGCATTATTTTTGACAGTGACTGGAACCCACAGAATGACCTTCAAGCGCAGGCCCGTTGCCATCGAATTGGTCAAACGAAGAGCGTCAAGGTTTACCGCCTCTTGACCCGAAAAACCTATGAAATGCAAATGTTCCACATGAGTTCGCTCAAGATGGGACTGGACCAAGCGGTACTGCAAGGCTTTGAGAGTGGTGCTGGTCAGGGAGAAGGGGCTTTGTCAAAAGAGGAAGTCGAGAAACTCCTCCGCCATGGAGCATATGATATTTTCAACGAAGAGAAGGCTGGGACCACGGATGCTGAATCGAACGCGTTCATTGAACAAGATATTGATTCGATTCTTGCCCGCAGAGCCAAGACCGTAGTACACGAGAACACAGGGAGTAAGAGCTCAGCGGCGGGAGGCACTTTTTCCAAGGCGAGCTTCAAAGCTGCAAAGACTCCTACCAAAGGTGGCGGAGGAGGAGAGGCGATGGATGTGGATGTTGACGACCCTGACTTTTGGACCAAAATGGTTGGAGAAGCTAAAATGGATGATTCGGACGACATGACGGGAAAGAAACGAAAACGAAAGGTAGCGAACTATTCAGATCGAGCCTATGCTACGCAGCTTGAAAATCAGTTGAAGGAGAGGTTCAATGAATCCGATTCATCTCAATCCGATGAAGAAATTAATGAAGATGATTTCGCTTCTGATGACGACGACGAGTCTGCGGGAAGCGACGGAGTGCCACGTAAAAAGCGCAAGAGGGAGTTCTCGAAGTGGGGCAGAAAGGGGTCTCTGGGATGGAAGCGAGCAGACGTCGAAAAGCTCTCGAAGGGACTGCAAACGTTTGGATACGCAAACATGTCGTGGGAAGACGTCCGTGCTAAATTCGATCTGTCCGGTTACGAATGTGCAGAGGTAAGTTTGTGATATATTTGTTCGATGCACTTTGAAAGAAAACAGACTTGCTAACATCAGTCATCAGATTCAACGAATGAGTTGGTCGCTTATCTTAGTTACCTTGAGCGAAATTGCAAAGGAAAGCGTTGTCCAGGCGCAGAGGAAAGAAGAGAAGGCGACACAGAGGAGAAAGATGAAGGAGGCGGAAGATCGCAAGGGGGAAGCGAAGCAAGATGTGGCCGATGTTAGTGGAGGTGTACTGGCGATGCAGCATAACGGAGAGGCAACCAAGAAAGTCCTTGAGAGTCACTTCCGTGCCATGGTCAACAATCATAAACCGTTGCTGGTGAAGGTGCTTCGAGATGCAAGGGCTTATGCGATCACAAATACACGGCGCCCGATGGAGATGGCAGACCGCTTTATTTCTACTCCCAACAAGAAAAAGCAGCACGCTTATGGTCAGCAGAACGCTCTGTTTGCACAGAACCTATGGCCTCAACTGAAGAATCGAGGATGGAAGGTGGAGCATCAAAGTGTCGACGGCAATATGAGCACAAAGTACATATTCAATTCGGTTGTGTTCAAATCACCCGAGTCTGTGATGGCGAGCCTCCCCGTTGTCCACCCTGAGCTGAGCGCAATCGTTGAGGAAGTTCAACAGTCGATGGCGGCAGTGAAGAAGAGGGACGAGGAAGAGAACTCGTCGCAACTGTCTCTCCTCGAGACAGATTCAATTTCTGCCGAGTCCCTGGAGAGGTATTTAAGTCAGTTTGCTCCTTTGCAGCTGATCGTTGATCGGGCGACCACGCAGAGACTCCATTTCATGAGGAAACTTTTGACGACGTGTTCAACACTCTACAACGCACATGATATCGTGCAGCAAGCGAAGGCTTCCACAGTTGTGGAGAATGTTGTTGAGGGCATCGCGCGCAGTTTAACCATAGACAAGCGAAAGCTGCTCCCACAGCCTGCTTGGACCGGTAAGCACGACGCTGTGCTCATCCTGGCGATTGCGAAGCATGGATGGATTGAACACGACGCATGCTGTAGGGCAATCACGGAAGACAAGTCTATCAAGTGGGGCCCCCCATTCGATTCCAAAGCGGAGAAAACCGAAACAGTCGCTGCGCCAAAGGTAAACTTTGAACGAGTGATCAGGGTTGGCGAGCGTGTCGCGAAGTTCTTTAATGTCGAACGAGAATGTCTGGACTCTCTTAGAGATCTCTCCGAGGCACACCTGGCGAAAACCTATGGTCTTAAGAAGAAGCCAGTCTCAGAGGAGAACACAACGGCCACCTGGGAGGTTGACGAAGATCTGCTACGCGAAAATCATGGTGGGAAAGCTGTTGATAGCACTGAGGGAGACGGAGGGATGGTCGATCTACCCACGAAGAAGGATCTAGTCAAAAGAGCGAAAGCTCTTCTTTTAAATCAGATCAAGCTCATCGAGACAGCACCAGAACCTGCAGCGGCTGTTGTTGAGAAACCAGATTACGGATACTGTGTCCTCGATCGAGACGATGCATCAAATGCCTTTCTTGCCGAACTTATGCGAGTTCTCATCAAGGTATCGTTTAACAACTCTGGCAAGCGTCGTATTTTGGGAAAGCGATTGATGAATGCGGCCATCAACGAGGCCAAGAACAGGACGGAAGATCTCGAAGGTTTGGATCCCAAAGACACGGAGGCCATTGAAGGGATGAAGAAGATCGGCGAACATTGTGCGTTTGCGCACAGATTCATTCAAAACCAACCTGTACAATCGAAGAACGTGCTCAGAGTCGTTCTTGGCACTGTTCCAGTGTCTCCAAAGCATGGGACGAATCTGTTCCCTATCAACCGAACACTCGCCCTTGAGAGTTTGGCAGACAAGAAGGATGGAAGCGGAAAGCCTAAGGAAAAGAAAGCTCGTCAAAGAAGAAAGCGAAACAAAGGTGCATCCGGAGACGTTGCTATCTCGGATGCAATGTCCAAAGTCGCTGAAGATGAAGCCACCATTAAGAAGCTGATGTCTGATGGTGGGTATGTCCAGCTCAGTGCCCCAGAAACGCTCCTGCTCACTGTCATTTGTTCTCAAGGTCTACCGATTTGGACCGAGAATTGGTATGATATGATTGACCCTGCTAACCTCGTGCCTGAGAATCAAGGACCTGGCTTCCAGCATGCTATTTCTTGGTGGGGCATGGGCGGAGTATTTGAGGCCGCTGCCAACGTGTGGCATCACACGGCAGAGCTGAAGTGGCGAAGCAACCAGGCTACATTTGCGGAGCAGTTCTCGAGCGTCCCTGATTCTGATCCTAACAAGCAGGAAGCTGCAAAGAAGTTGGATGCCTTATTTCAGGACGAAGCGAGGAAGCGCATATCACTCGCTATTGCTGGTGACTACAAGAATCATCCCGAGAAATTGGCAAAGAAGTGCATCATGCTTCTCGAAAGCCTTCGCAATCACATGGGGAATATCCAGTCGTCAAGGAAACAATTGAGCTCTGCGAGCAAACTGAACAAGAGTGAAAACGGTCTGGGCCCGTTTGTCCTTGAGTGGTTATCATCTGAAACACGGCGTTGGGCTGAGAGCCTGAAGCTGATTGATGGTACTGGGCATCCTCTGAGCTACACAGCGGCTGACTTTAAGCCTAACGCAAAGCAAGACAAGGAATTGCATTCCATCGCGGCGCTGATCGACAAGAAGGGTTGCCGAACTGTCTTTGCACAGGTCGCTCAACAGTCACGCGTTCGACAAGTGTTCCTCAAGAACTCTGAGATAGAAGTCAAATCTTTGCTAAAGATTGCTGTTCTAAACTTTGCCAACGAGACCGAATGGGAAGAAAAGCCACTGTGGTGGGGAAAAGAAACAATGGACGAAGATGCGGCAGCCTCTTACTCCATTCAGCATGACTATCTGATTCTTGACTCTTTGCTCGAATACGGGTACAGTGGCATCGAGGAAACATTGTCACAATTTAACGAAGAAAATGGTTTTCAAGTGAGTTTGTTTTCGTGATGCTCCGGTCTGCTGCAATAATTTGGATTCACTTTTTCCTAACAAATGTTTTTGCCTCTCCCCAGGACGCTGAGCACAAATTGACGAGATCTGATATACAGTTTCGTGCCAACCAACTTGCACGTGGACTGCATTCGTTGGAACGAACTCAACAGGCTATTGTGGAGGTTGGGAAGGAAGTTGGGAAATTGAAGAATGGGCAAGCAGCTCCTCCGCGAAGTATTGACTCGTATTTTGGCAGCTCACAGTGTATTGAAATGACTGTGGCCGGCCCAGAACCACCCATCAGTACATCTATCACGGTCGCTGGTCCAGACAGCACTGCCGTTGCCAAAACTGTTGACCTCACGTAGAAGAGTAATCATTACTTTAGGCCAACCGCATCAACAACGGAAAGCTAGTCACAGGACCGTTACTGTATAACGGTATGAGCGAATTTCCCGTCAAAAATTTTGACGTCTTCTTCACGTGGCCTCATGCTCACTTTTGATTGGTTGACATACGTCATTTCGTGGCGATTGACGCGCCGTTTGAAATTCTGCGACACCAAACTTCACCAAATACGAAAATTCACGAACGAAACCCCTGTTGAACCTCTTCCGCTTCCATTGCGGTCGTATTGTGCTCCTCCCCCCCCCCCAATGTTGTAGAAGTCTAGTGATTGAAAGTTACAGGTAGTATTATGAAGACCTCTGTTAATCTGGCGCGGCCCATCACACGTAAGTTCGTACAAACTTGTTCCATTTTGACGTTAATCGTGCCTAGAGGCATTCAACTCACGTCAACCTTCTTCACCACCATCCATGACCCCAGTCTTGAACCTCTGGTTGCTTGCAGCCACCGTAGATGCCTTTCAGCAAACTAATCAACGACACTATCAACCCGTTGCGAGAGGTTTGGAAGCTGTTTCTATTGATAACAATGACAATGACTTGTTGAACATTCCACCGCCCCCTGAAAAAATCGACGCAGTCGAAGAAGAAGAAGACTTTATTCTTGACCTTGAAGAAGAGCTCCCTCTAAGACGGACAAAGAAAAGATTTCGAAAACCCGTTCTCCACAAGGAGATTTCCAACGTTCATCAACTCCGTTCTGCCGTTCTAGAGCAGGGCTATCAACTCAAGGACCTTGTGTCCACAGCCGAGTTCTCCAACAATCTCGTGGACGATGCCTTATCACATGACGTGTTGGACCTCATGGCACAACGATGGCAAAGTGGTAGTATTCCCTCGAATCGTACCGACCCTCACAAACTCGCCCTCTCGATTGAAGGGGGCGGAATGCGAGGCGCTGTATCTGCTGGCATGGCAGCAGCGTTGTACGCACTGGGGTTTATGGACTCGCTCGATGTTATTTACGGATCATCAGCCGGCAGTATTATAGGAGCCTACATGGTATCGAGACAGCTAAGTGTCGATGTCTATACAGACTTGTTGCCCAACTCAGATGGACAGTTTGTCTGTAAAAAGAGATTGGTTCGATCGTTGTTGTCCAACTTTGCCAATCAAGCGTGGGGGTTGCCTCACTTATATCAGGAACCTGGCATGAATACATCCTATGTGCTGGATTCCATCTTGTGTGAATCCGGATTGCGACCTTTGGATATGGATATGTTTAGATTTCACAATGAGCACGATCAAGAATTGCGTGTCGTGTCGTCAGCGGTGACCGAAGATGGAACGCTGGAACCACGGGTGTTTGGAACCGAGGATTTTACCGACGCCACCACGAGTAATACAGGGCGTACCGGTCTCTTTGCCTGTCTCGAGGCCAGCATGATGGTACCGGGTGCCACGGCGGCTCCTGTACAAGTCTCACGCGACAATGCTGACACTGTCAAGGCCTTTGATGCCTTTTGTTTTGAACCATTGCCCTATCGATCGGCTGTTCAAGAGGGTGCTACACATGTATTGGTGTTTCGATCGCGACCACAAGATTATCAACCAAAGACACAACCCACAATTTACGAAACGGCTGTGGCACCCATGTACTTTGAGTCTCATGGTGAAACCGACGTGGCGGAATTCTTTCGTCAAGGCGGTCAGCAATACATCTACATTGAGGATCACCTACTATTGGAAGAAGCTCGCGTCAAAAAGAATGCAAAAGTAACTGTCCCACCACCTCGACTTCAATATGGCACAAAAAAGGCAGCTGTCAACTACAACGATTGGAACCGTGCTCACTTGTATCCCGTTGTGGTACCTGCTGGAACGCCGGAGCTGGCCACCTTGGAGCAAGATTCTCAAGTCATTACAGAAGCTGTCCGAGGAGGCTTTGCGGCAGCCTTTGACCTGTTGGCACCCATTGTTGGTATGGAACCAGAAATCATGACGGGACAACGAGCCGCCGAGTTGGTATTCCCAACAACAACAGCACCAACGACAACAGTAGCAACAAGCAAACGAAGGACGCGTGATAAAGTAAAGGGACTCTTTGGTGTGAGAGGACGAGCGACGGCTACTCAAAGTCTCGACGACGACGACTCTCTACTGGATGCTGCCATGCAATACGACGACAATGCTGCCGCATTGGCACTCTTGAAGGGCTTGCCACCCGTTGGTGACCTTCCTCCGCTGTACGCCATGTTGCAACAAGAGCTGCGAGGAGCCAAGTAGTAGTAGAGGTGAATACAGTAATTGATGGAAACTATCAAGCATAGAATTGGGAAGTACTGGCAGAGGCGAGCTAGCTTGTGGAGAGTTTTACGATACGCGGAGTACTCAACTATCTGCCTTTGCGCTGGAATTGAGGGAATTTTGAGAGGGATGGAACGTGTCCCGCCTCTCTATAGATGGATTCAGTGGCACATCGATACTTCCAATGTTTGTGTGGCTGGTTCCTTTCCACCTTATGAATCTACTACGAGAGCACGCGGAGCCGTTCAGCATGCTGGCAACAAGAAGTTGACTCAAGAATTGACATTCGCAGTGTTTCATAAAATAAATAAATAAATATCGGTCTACTGTCGCTACCTCTAGCGAGCGGTCACACAAGTGCATTGTTGGGATACCAAGACAGAAAGGCGCTATCTTCTGAACGCTGTACCGAGCGCTTAAAGATAAATTGAGTCTGGCAAGAGGGAAGGGCGGAGCAGCTCGTATGGTACCCGTCGAGCCCAATCCCGACGCTCAATCGCCTCGACCTTGAGGTCACTGCTTTGTCAAGGAGCTGCTCAATCTCGCATCGTCGTGTTCGCCCAAGTGAACGTCTTCGTCCGTCC
>JAVCKV010567762.1:0-10327 GCA_032274145.1 Herpochondria borealis | reverse complement strand
AAGATGGCACTGCCACGCAACTCCACTTTGCCAAACTGTGGTATGATCTCTTGGTATCGTCCGATGGTTTTTTGGGTCTCACGCAGGGTGAAAACACGCCATACAATTGGACCACTGGCAATGGCTGTGGCTACTCGCTTGGTGGGATGCGGGACCCGTACACGAACCAAAATGACACCACCATTCTTCGTGACGCCTCTCGCGTCCTGTACAATGTCGACGAAGGTGCCAGCGTGGGAGCACTCGATCGTCACTTTCTCATGGGAGGGACCGTTCCCAACATTGACGAGTACAACGTTGATAATCCGTTGGAACAAGTGACGGTCATTCAGAGTCTCTACCTTACGGCAGGTCGACTCACGCTCCCTGAAAAGCTCAAGAATTGCAACCGTCCTGGAGGTCCTGTTGAGATTGACACGGAAGAGTCCAGAGATCTTCTCGAAGCCTGGAAGGAGGCGTTTGAGAATGTCTGGACCGTTGGATGGAACGATCCAGATGATGGAGAAGTCCAGTTTGTCGGCTTCTTTGATGACCAAGGTGGGACACTCGGTACCACGGGAAGACTCCTCCGAGACATTACCTTGGACAATGGCAAGCTCACCGCGATTTCCATCATTCTCATTGGCGTCTTCTCTGCCATCTTCCTCTTTAGTTGCGACGTGGTGGATTCCAAGGTACTCATTGTGATTGTTGGAGTCTGTCTCGTGGTCCTTTCCTTCTTCAGTGCTCTTGGACTTGGAATCATTTGCGGCATCAAGGTCAATATCAACATTGCATGGACTCTTCCCTTTATCATTCTTGGTTTGGGCGTCGACGACATGTACATTGTCCTATTGGCATTAAAGAGACGCCGTGGCTACAACGAAGATTTCTTCAAAGAGGCCATGAAGGATGTCGTTGTCCCCGTGACAATGACAAGCCTCGTCAATGCTGCCATGTTTGCAGCCATGAATGTTGTGGATGTACCTGCCGTGTACTTGACGGCCCAAATGGCTCTGATTTCGGTCATTTTCTTGTACTTTACCATCATTTTGTGCTATCCAGCATACTGCTTCCTCGACATGAGGCGTCAAGCTGCTGGTCGCTACGATGTCTTGTTCTGTCTCAAGAAGCCAACTGCTGGCGAAGAAGCCACTGACGTGGATTCTCATCCTATTCATGTCAGTTGGTTGTACACCAGGGTCTATCAGCCGCTCGTTCTTGGCAAAGGCACATTGACAAAGTTGGTTCGACTCGTTGTCATTCTTGCTACTGCCGCCTTGTTTGGAGTAGGAGTTTACGGAATCACGGAGCGTCAAGTTGGATTGGGACTTCAAGATTTCTTCCCCAGCTCCCACCAAGCCAATGTGTGGGCCACCGAGACAACCAAGACGTTGGCAGCATGGGGTGTGAACATGCACTGGGGTGAAGGTAAGATATCGTAACCGCGCAGCTTGAACTACAGGACACTGAACAGAAACTAACACCACTTGTACTTATTGTAGAGGATTATGGTGAACCAGATACTCAGTTGTTTCTCATGCGCCAGTTCGAGAGAGTTGTCGAAACACCTCACATTGCCGAACATGATACGAAGTACATGTGGCTTGCCAATTTCAACATTTGGTTGAGTCGCCAATGTACTACAAACTTTGATCGAGACGAAGCCGACGTGAAGGAATGTGGAGCAGATCAGGTCTTTCCCGGGGACAACTCTAGCTGCTCCGGCATCTGGGCGCCAAACAAGTACGATGCAAGGTTGAAGAATTTTGCCGACGGAAAAACGTGCGTCGTCTTTGAAGGTGGTGTATGCCGCCCGACAGTCCAGATGCACCCGCTTGATCTCGTCGACTTGGGCATCGACCCGAGCAACCCAGGCGATGCAGTGGATTCTTCTTGGTGCCCAGTCTTTGAAGGGTTCTCCAATGAGAAGCTCGATTTCTGTCTCACGAGGTAAGAATGAATCGCCCGTCTTGTATGTATTCGAATGGTCCACATGGAGAGTGAACTCAGCTATGTTGTTTTAGATGGTCGAACTTTACTGGTGGAGGCGGAAACTTTATCGTTGATAACGAGAGCCGCACAGAAAACCCGGAATGTAAAGGCGAGTTCTACAAAGATGCCGCAGTCGAGACGCCACTGCGCTACAGTGCGAGCCCAAGTATCTTCGCCTACGATCTTCATCAACACGAGGACTATCTTGATATGATTCGGGAAACTCGTGAAGTGTGCGATGACGTTGACCGTGTTCGTTGCTGGATGAGTGGTATTCCATTCAACTACTGGGAACAGTACCTTTACATCGAAAACGTTCTTGTCGAGGCCTCGGCTTTGGCGATTGGGGTCGGATTCGGCGCATCCCTCCTCTTCTTGTTTGTCATGCTCAAGCAGGAAGCCGCGCATCCGACCAAAAAGATTGTGTTTTGCAGTCTCTGGGGCGCTACTCTTATAGCCCTGACGTGCTTGCTATCCCTGATTCCGGTGATTGGAATCAGCACCCTCTTTGACGTCAACATGACTGCTTTCTCTGCAATGAGTTTCCTTTTGAGCATTGGCTTTGCCATTGAGTATTCGGTTCATGTGGTCCATCGTTTCATCAATGCTCCAATGACCTATGAGTCACCAGTGGAGAGGGTCAGCTACGCCATGGAGTTCTTGACTTTGCCTACATTTATGGCATTTGTTTCTTCTACGATTGGTGTGATTTGTTTGGCGTTCACTGAGTTTGACTTCAATTTCAGATTCTTCTTCATTCCTCTCATGACGGTTATGCTGGTGTCATACTTTATTGGGTGCTGGGCGCTCCCAGTCTTGTTGACCATGTTGGACTTTGACTCGTTGAAGTGTGGACCAATGGTGTCGGCACACCCCAAGGACAAGTCCGAGCAGCCGAAGGAAGGTCCTTTGCCAGAAGGCCCCTTGTCCCCAATTTCGGATACTCATGTGGAGAAGCACGGCGAGGCTGTCCACATATCTGATTCTGACTCCGATGATGAAGGCCCAGAGATTGAAGCCTAGAAAGTGAAGCGTGACTTGACTTCAGGAGATCAACTCTATTTATGTGGACCTGTCCGTTATATACATATTGTGCATGTTGCTTTTAGCTTGATACTCACTAATGTGAGCAGGCCGATTGACAGAAACCTAGATATAAAACAACTATTACTGTGACAACTAATACGCGGCGTCAACGGGCGTCGTAGGGAAATGGCCGCCATTTACTAGCGACAGGGTGGCATTCTTTGCTCGATCCGTCGCTCGCCGTGGCCTTCTGGTCCTATCTCATGCTTTCCCCGGTGCTACTAGAGAGGCAATGGCGAAACTAGCCGCCAGAATGCGGGATCATTGCGGTTCGTGGCTCTCTCGCTTCTTCGGGCTATTCGCATCCGTCGCATGGTCCTCTAGTAGTCAAATCCATCTACCGAGATCTGTTCACGGCAGCAACTGGTAAAATCATCTTCTTTGAAGCATGTACGAGTATATGTGTCGGACGCGATTTCGTAGCCACAGGAGGTGCAACCGAGCTGGAGCACTGTCAACTTCTTGGCATGAGTTGAGGCGTAAAAACCCATTATCACAGTACCAGTACCGCGTAGAAAATGACTTCATCAGATACGGGCTTCCGACAATTTCGCTATTGCAGTCTTCTTTGTTGCGGCTTGTGGTGGACATCGCCATCGTATGACTATATCACTCGCCCTTACCATTTTCAGCCGATAATGATGCGTTCATGGTGCAAACACACTGTGTATTAGAGCATCTCCACCGCGCCGCTAACCTGTAACCGTCGGAACGCCGTGACGTATGCCTTGGACAAACCGACCCATCAATAGGTTATGGTCCTTTGTCTAAATCCAAAAATCCCGCTAAATCGGTACCGATTTAGCGGGATTTGCGCGCAAACCGTGCATTTAAAAGTTTCGACCGCTAACCGTTTTGCATATTATTTTTTTCAAATATACGTATGCAACGCCTGCCAGGTCATTTCCAATTCCCAACTGTCAATCGACGTCATAATTTATTTTTTTGCTTAGGCATAGCCGTTTAGATACGGTTTTATTGTATTCGAGCTGGTTGCAGCGGTGCATCAGTGCGCAACTCTGCCACCGGATAGACGAAGTAGCGCGGTGGAGACTGCTCTTTTATCGGGAAATAGGACTTTCTTCCTCGCGTCTTCGTGAAAATTGTAGGCCAATAGGAGTACAGAAGCTATTCCGATTACCGGCCGCGCTGGAGATGCTCTTATACCGGTACGTCTCAGGATTATAACATACGATAGGAATCCTAGGTACATATCTGCAGTAAAGCAAGGATTCCCTATTGTTATTATTTAAACATATACAACAATGAACATCTAGGTATGCGTTAGTATGTGCCTCCACTATGTCTTGTGGATCAACCGCTGTTGAGGTTAGCACAATGCACGTGATTTTGGCGCGCACAAAAATGGGCCAACTTGCTTCGATGAGTCATGTCAAGAGAGAAGCTGTTGTTGCCATACTACTAGCGGGCCAGCTAGTTTACTCCTTCCAGCACGAGCAAGCCCTCCTTTCAAACTGAAGCCCGCGCTTTCTAGCTAGTTACTATGTTTTGGCTAATCACACTAGTCAACTACTTTTCAGATTCCATACGCATGTCATAATCCTGAGACATACCAGTATAATCCTGAGAAATTCTCGACCGGACTGGAGACCCCTACCTTCTGACCTATTCCTTGTAACTAGTCCTAGTCCAATGTGCATACACCCCCCAACAACATCAAGTTGGCTGGTCCAACTTCCTTTGAGGTTGCTACACCACTACCTTGCTCACTGCACACAACCACTACCAACAAGACCACTGTCTTCATGATCACTCCCAATCTCATTCTCCAACTATGGAAATTCAGCATGACCATTGTTTGGAAGCACCAAGAAGGCAACATGGCGTAACTATCACGGAAGCCAAAACCATTCAAACCCAAAAGATCAACAACAAGATTACAGAAGTCTACTAGCAACGCCCCCATCTCTCAACCTAGTATGATCAATTGATACTCTCCCTGTGACAATTCTCTAACAACACCTTGCAAGGCGCTGCCTCTCCAAGCCAAGTTCCGATGGTACCCTCTCTACGAAACATGTTCTACAGCACCAAAAGATCCCACCAACCTGCCAGCACCAGCACCACCCACTGTGTCCAACTTCTTTTACCCAGTCAAAACCTCTTAGGGATAATGGCCACCCCACCTACACTGGCATCATCACAAGAAGCAGTGAATACTCCCACCCCTCTCATCTAAGTTTTACGCCTATAATCAGCACTCAAACCACATATGCACACACCCTCACTTTTTGAACCACATTACATATCTAAACCACACTTAGCCTGTGGCAATCAAATGTATCAGCATTTTTAAATCCCATTCACTCACTGCTTCAACTTCTTTCTCAACTCCTGTTTGTAGATTGAGTCTTGACCTATTGCCTGACAGACTCTTTGCAATCTGGGGTGTGATAGACAAGATCAACTTTTAACATACCCTTAGCATATTCTATTAGGGTTGGTACTTTCAATCTCATTGAAACCAACCCAAAATAACATATGATCAATGATGGGCTTGACGACACGCACCTTGCAACACACTATGGTGCATACTGTACATACATGTACCATTTTATCCCGTGGCAGTACTGTCATGGACAGTACAGTTCCAGGAGTACTGGTACCGTCTACATGCACTGGCGCTGGATTGTCAAACTTATATGTACTTCAGCACTCTCCGTACACTATATCAACTGGCCTTGGGGTTGGCGAGGAACTCCAATCAAAGTGTATTACAGATGTTTTCATGATGGATAAGAACATAGGATCTCTTTCCGTTGAACCGTGGATAAACAAAGTCAGGTTAGCTGGCTATCCCCATTACTGGGACACTGCAATTGGCTGCTTTTTCTGCCGCACAGGCAAGCAACAATATTGGGGCAAATCATCAGAGTGCTGTGAGTGTACACAAGCTAATAGTCTACCTGGTCGTTACGTCTACCAGGTAGACCTTATCGGAACCATTTGGGAAAGCAAACATGAAACCACGACTATAGTCTGCAACAACTCACAAGCACATTTCCGACCTATGATGTGGCAGTGGCAGATCATAGGCAAAAAATGGTGTCGTAGTTTATTTTTGATCTTGGTGCTATGCTACGTGGTGTGCATTACCCTACAGTACCTGTTAGTCTTGGTCATACTGGGTTACTGAGCTACATATCCATGATGATTTTTGTGTCCTTGTCTGAGGACACTTCGTGACGAAGTGTCCTTTTTTTAGGCTTCATCTTTTTGTCTATTTTCTGTCTGTGCATCTAGTAGCCAATTGTCTCCTACACGTGCTTGAGAAGCAATAAAGCACAGATAGATGTCACCTTTGTCACCTCCTGACTATTGTAAGGTTTACATGCCATTGTGGCCTATCTAGGAGACGAGTATACTCAACAATGGCCAAATTCCATCTACATGCTGATGCGCGCTGGACCTTGCCGGTTTAGTGAAGCCATATTGCCCCCGATTTGGTCAGAGTGTGCAATGTGATAGCACGACCATTGAAAGGCATTCTCTGCAACTTTGCCATCAGCTGCTTGCCCTTTCTCGACCAGGACAGGGGCACAAACTTGGTCAATGGTAAGTCCCTCCACAGCATTGTCATTCTCTTCCACCATTTCCATCAGATGCTCATGACGATCCTCTCCCATGCACAGACTCCGCTTGCAACCCATACAGTACCAAGTGGTCTTGAGACCGCACAAGCTGCACCGTTTTTGAACCGCTTTTGTCTGGGTCTTGGGGTCTAGGCGCTTCAATGGAATCCCGGGACATCTGGCAGCACGATCGGTATGCTCTTTGCGACCCACCAATGTTCTGTTCGTGTCTTTCTTGCGTTGACCCTTCTTGCCTGGTGTCGCTCCAGTCTTGTTGTATCGTGCCCACGATGGAGTGAAGAATCGAGAGACTGCTCGAGTAATGCGTCGTTTTGGTGATGGGGGGCGAGCAGGGGGAACAACTGGTGCAATAGATTGTACTGCAATCCGCTTGCAGAGAAATATTGAAACGTCTTCACAGGTTTGGTGAAAGGGCCGACGCCCAGATGCTGCATTGCGGTAATGGAAGAGTGAAGGATAGTTCAGATCTTTGCGACTGCTCAGTATTTGAGCAAATCGATGGCCCAGCACACCCAAAAGCAGTAAGGTGCGCGAGAAGGGGACCAGCTGCGCGCCATACTTTGTCTTGCCAACCTTCACTTGGCATTGAGACAAAAGATAACTGGTGTGGTCTGAACCTCCCTTTGTCGCGTTCCAGTACCCGTGCTGCATGGGAATCACTCGCGCACATGGAGGCAATGGAAACCTGATGGCATTTTTTCGATGGTAGATGTTCAACCCTCTCCAAAGATCCAACTGCGTCATCACAGAATGGAAATCCACCTTTCCCTTGCCCATCCGCTTCTGGAACAGCTCCGAGTTGATGACCTTTCGAAGCAGCTGTGCACCTTCCCCCTCCTCTTGAAAATACGAGCGATCGCGCGCGTAGAAGACATGGAGCGCTTCCTTGTAAATGAAGTTGCACACCTGGCGGTATGCGTTCTTCAAATCCTCGTCAAAATCAATGACGACTCCATACAAGATCTTCTTGTCGTCACCCACAACAATCAGCCCCTTCTCGGTATCATAGGCAACAACATGATGGAGAAGCTGAACGGTCTTGTGATCTTTTGGAATCAGGCGTTGTATGAGATCCGTTTGGCTTGAGTGTACACGGACATAGAATGTTGAGGAAGCGTCATATTCCTCTGGACCAACAAGGTCCTGGATGATTTCGCGAGCCTGTCGAGAGGTGTTTTGAGTGACGCGACCCTTCATCTCAATGGGAAGCAAATGGTAAGAACTTTCTTTGCTGTCAAAAGAGCCAGACAAGTCAGATACGCTTCCCTCACCATCTGCTCTCTTCTCATAGACACCAAGATAATCACAGGAGTCCTTGAGCCATGACACAGAGTTTGAACGAACCATGCCACAGTCATGGAATCGGGAAAGGTGGAGGTCACCATTTAAGACCCCATCATCTGCAGCATGCTCCACCAACTGCTCAAGGAAAACCGACTCGAGCTCGTGGCCCTTGCTTGTGTGCTTCTTCGCTTCACCTTTCAGAGGTTTCATGATGGAGCTATAAAGGATTTGCTCAATGAGCTCATCCTGCAGCGTCCAATGATTGGGTAGCGTGTGCTCGTCCTGTTTGTTTATGTGTTCTTCTTCAAGGGCGGCAAGTCGTGTCATCAAATCACCCTTCTTTGAAGGAAGGGCTCCTGCGAGGTGGCGCTGCTGATAGAGTTGTCCGACACGTGTCTTGAGCATGGCAACAGTCATGAAGATGTATGGGCGTGTTGCGGGCTCGGCATTGGCCCAGACTCGAAGTTGTTTTGTGGCCTGCTTGAATGAGAATCGATCACCACCAGTGTGCACTTTAAGAATAAAAAGCATGACGTCACTGTCAAGGTCATCCGATGCAAGCTTTGCCTCAAACTCTTCCTTGCGACTGTCAATCTCGTTGATCCATTTTTTGGCCTCTCGTTCGACAATGGCCTCTTCTGACTCATCTTCAAACTCAGCAGCCTCGTTATCACTCAACAATAAACCGTCATCGGAACCGCTAGTGCTGGTCTCGTCTTCATCGGGAAGCAGACGAGACAACCCACAGTACGTCAGCACTTTCTCAAACGCAGCCCGAGCTGGGTGTCCTGGAGTGATCTTGCGAGCTGCGATTCTGATCGCCTTGTCACTTGTCGAAGATGTAAGAGAGAAAGCCCGATCAACAAACCAATCGGCAGTCCCTTGCGTCACAGTACGAGGCGATACACTTTTGAGAATCAATTCCAACGCCTCGTCAAGATTGCACGTTGTATCGTCGCGCTCGAAGAGTGTGGGAAACGCTTTGGCCTGCCGATCGCGCTTTGAAAGGTTGGGATTGAAGTGCCACTTGGCATCAACTGGAGACCGCACATTGAAGTCCCATTGAAGGCCATGGTGTAGCGTTGAAAGCACCAAGGACACAGATCCAGTTCCGTTCCGAAGCGCAGTTGCGGTGAGTTTTGCATTGTCCATCCGAGAACACTTTTGGAACATGTCCTTGATTCCAGTTGTTGGAATGACCTCATGCTTGTCACTCTTCTTTCCATAGGTGTATGGAAAGAGAGGACCGCGCTTCCAGGTGCCCTCAACATCAGCGCCACTTTTGATGAGATACGACAACAGTACCGTACTCATGTACCCACGGTCGGATCCAAATGTCAATCCTGACAGTTCTGGATTACCATCTCCTGTCTGTCGACCGAACGCGCCTGTGGTAAGCCGCTTGTAAATTAGAAAGCAGTTGTCAGTCGTTCGCTCCCATGCAATACCAAGTGGAATCATTGTCGCCGAAGTTGCCATGGTATGACAATTAAAACCTTTCCTGTTGGCTTGCGCGTGTTGGACTTTCTTAATGCCTTGTGTGATGGATGCGTGGCTCCAAGCAAACTTGGGTTTGTCGTCGTCGAGCGCAATCACAAGTGAGTTGTCGTAGCCTGAAATGAAGAGTGTGTGGACCAAATCATTGAAGACTTGCTCCACCTTCATCCATAATGCTTCTTGATGCCGTCCCAGATCCTTACCAGCAGCGTTAAGAATTGTAGTATACTCTTTTGCGCTCGAGAGCTGCTTCATATCATACCGGGGACTGGATTCGAGTCGTTCCACATCTACTCCAAGAGATGCGGCAGCGAAAAATGTTGCAAGGAATTTCATTGCTGTTTCATGGCTCAAGTGTAGTTCTTTTGCGAGCAATCGGATGATTTCACTGTCTGGTCCTACAAGATACTCGAATATATCTTCGACAGACTCGATTGAGAGGCTATTCATCTTCTCTTTGGCGTGCTGGATCTCCTTCTTTGCCTGATCCCACAACAAGCGCTTGGCCTTGTCAAAGGTCACATGGACACTCACAACGGAGAGGTCGTCAACGAAACCGAGCTGCGTACAATGGAAAGGTACTTCAGCAACCCTCTCTTGAATTTTGACAACGTTCGGTAGTTAATTTGTACACTAATTAAACTTAATTTGTAATCAAATTACGTTACTTTATTAAAATCATACCATGAAATAATGAGGATCGATGGTAGGGTACGAAAATAACAATTTTGGGTGAAAAATAATGTAGCTGAGATCAAAGTTTATTCTTTGGACGACATAATTGCCGGGTTGAAATGTTCCATCATGTTGTCCAAAAAAATTAGAAGCTTGAATATTTATTTGAATAATAATAAATAAATAAATAAGGGATG
>JAVCKV010567740.1:0-10329 GCA_032274145.1 Herpochondria borealis | reverse complement strand
CTCTAGATCCCTCACCTTCTCGTTCTCTCACCGTGGAAAATTGTGGGTACCCTTAAGTACCCTCCACGGTGTGCCGTTAGGCGTCAAAACCCTATCATTACAGTACTCAGGGCCGGCGGTGCACAATGCGCCTCTCAATTACCTACAGTAGTCATACAGTACTTTGGTATAACCGAGCCATCATATGTCCCTTGACACGTGTACACATGTCACTCCGATCGGATCCTCAACTCACGTTTGCCACACTGGCGGCCACTTTGCCGCATACCATAAAACACTTCTCCTGCTCCTTCACGCATTGCGTCCATATGTCCCATGTTATCCCCTCTACGTTTCCTTCTTCATCCAACAATTGGACATGCATGTAGTGACGGGACATGACGCAACAAACAGACCTGCTTACTCACATTTTACTATCAGTAAGTCGTACCTGTTATCGTATTAATAATCTTAATCCTCGCCACTTTCGTCGGGACTCTCCTCTTCCGTCCCTAGAATGTTCAGGTCCGGGTACATGTATTCGTCCAAATTTTCTTCATCTTCCTCGTCACTTCCTCCTTTTTCTTCACTAATAACTCAATACCACTCGGAGAAATTTTTGCATAAAGCCATGGTTGAAGAACACAGCACCCGGTAGTTCCTTCCCTTTCGGAATGACGTGTGCATGGTACCGCGGTGTATCAAGTTCCCACGGCATATAAGCGGAGAGTTCGCCGGGATTGAGATCGGAACCGCACGGCTTCTATGGATCGTTGCTCACGCCGCACGTTTCCCGTAGCTCACCAAAGTCCTATGCGAAATGTTCACCACCAAAACAACCGTAGCTTCAATTGTGGCGGTGAAAGATACCCTGGGTTGTCTGTTACAATGATTGTCTCATCCAGAGACATGTCTGAAAAGTCGCTTTGTAATACTTTCCTCCGTCCATTCTTCTCTGTGAAGAGCATGTGACCACAGGTTATATATAGCATGTACATTTTAGATTCACTTTTATTCCCCGGGATTTGTTTGTCGTAATCATCAATGCCAGTACCACACCGATATGTAAATCCACGCATAATAGCTCATTTTGCATAGGAACACTGCTGTCAGTCTCCAAGCTCTCCATGGTCCCCTGTTTCGAGCTCATTAATTTACCTTCGCCAGACTTCGTGAGATCTTGTTCGTCCTGAGTTACGTATTAGTTGAAATAATTCACCCAGTCTGGATGATTTCCATGCCTTCAGTCTTCTTCTTTCGACTTTTTCAACTCCATGTCCCCGTGGAGCACCAGGAACGGTTTGGTTGTTGAGGTTTCCTCGGCGCCCCTGGAGATCGATTTAGTCCTGGAGATCCTACAAAATCTTGAATCCTATGACCTGGACTCCTGGTACCTCTAGTCCAAGTACGTAGTTCCGATGGGGTTTCTTCTGATCTGTGCATTGATCCGGTCTTTAATTTGGACGACAATCATCTTCTGCGTTGTTGTTGTCGGAAGCATCATTTAATATGATCGCTTGGGCGGCAGTGACGGAGTTGTGCGCCGCCCTGCAGATTGCTTGCATACATTTCCTCTAAACCTCATAAACATACAACATGGAGAACGCGCGGTTTAAGATCGGTATTTGACACGCAGGCAGTAGGGCGTTCTTTTCCTGTGTTTTAAGAGCCTTTTTACCCAATAATCCCCGGATAAGTATCCAAAGATGTCCCCAAGGCAGACGGCCAATGTCTGCTTACGTCAAAGTTGAAACCTCTTACCCAGGAGGCGGCGCCGAAGGAGCTTCGTCGTTGAACGAGTAGCTTTCCGGCTAATACTTCCAACCCTTTGCTGATCCGTTTCGTGGTCTGTCGAAAGGATGAGCGCGTCGAACCCAGCCCCTCTCAGCGCTTCCAATGATAAATCTTTCTGTCCATTGCTTAAAAAACTTCTAGCGAACTCCACAGTCAAAGCCGCAGGGACCGCAGGTATCGTCCTTTGCGACTGCGCGAAAACCTTCCGCTTCGCAGTACCTGGTTTGCGGCGTTTGGAGACCGGAAATTACTGATACTGAAGCATGAAGTTCGCGGGGCCTGTGCGGTACGCTTCGGTTGGCCATCATTATGTGCAATAAACTTTTGTTTCGTTGAAGAAGAACATATCTGAGGCACGGGCAACTTCAAATCCCCCCTCGGCGTGGAAATATTCTTGCGTGCTCGCTGTTCGCGCTCCTGAATTTCAAGCTCGCGTTCTTCACGATCCTGGGCACGGCGTGGTGCCTCCTCCGCCCTTCTCTTGTCTTACTCCTCCTTTTCTTCTACGCCTCAATGATTTATGGGTTTAAAGGGTGCTTGGCTAGAAGCTGCAGCATCTCATTGACGCTTCCTGAAGAGGCTTCAGTGTTAAAAAGAGGTGTTATCGCTTTCAAAAATCGCGCGACTTGACCTAGTATGAAGTCTTTGATGTGAGCGGGTGGAAAATTCTTCGCAACAAAAATGTCCACCGTCTGAAATTTCTGTAGGACCTTCTCCGTTTGTGACTTTAAATGCTACAAGGCGTTCCAAATAAACCAGGAAAGCTCTTAGAACACCCTGCGAATCTTTTTGAACGATCCAAGAGAAAAGGTACCCATCCATCGCTCGATTCAATTCAGCAAGAGCGGAAAACATTCCTGGAAAATCCGTTTCACGGACCTGTGACACAGGTGGGTGAGCCCCATTCTTGGCAAATCCTTCATATTCTCCCAGAATATTTCGTAGTACGTGGGATATTTTGCCATCAAGGCCGCAAAATTCGACATCTTGCGCTTGAAATAATCGCGATTGGCGTACTTCAACAACAATGCCGTTCATGGCCTGCATAACTTTGGTGGCTATGAATTCCGACGGCTCGAAGTTTTGTATCGCCGCGGTCGAATTTATAAGGTTCAAAACTGATACAATTCTTTGTAGAGCGTTTATTGAAGAACGCTCTGAGTTCTATGGTTCAGATACGAACCAATGAAAAGTACCTCATCCATATTTGTAGCATCCAGCCCAGCCGAGCCGGGCGCTCCTACCCATTCTTATTTTCCCGCGAGGTTCTGTACAGTCCATACAGCACCGTAACCTGCCACCGTGCAGCTGCAAGGTGAATTAACACATACGGGGTAGCATACCCCTGTGTGGACGCACAACGGTATGCTACCACACATGGTACAGTGGCGCACCAAATTATGGACAAAGAGTGGTACGCCGTTGCATAGAGGGCTTTAAACGCTACTGAACGTGCGTAAAGTGGTACACCACCGTATTAAATGTGATGGAATACCACTGCATGATCATAAAGTTGTGCGCCACTAAATGGGGTGTGTCAACACACCACTGTACAATCGTACAGTGGTGCACCACCAGACATGACATGGTGGAACACTACTGTATGATAATACAGTGGTTTTACGCCATGCATGAAGCATGAAACGATGGAACACCAATATAAGTTGATACAGTGTTGCACCACCGTGTATAGTTTGGTCCCATATCGAGCGGGCTCAACTCAACGCGAGTTGGAACGCAAGGAAATTAAGGCTATGTTAGACATAGGCGTCATCGAATCGGCCAACAACGGCTGGGCGTCTCCAATAGTCTTTGCCACGAAGCCTGACGGCTCACTCAGGTGTTGCGTTGACTACAGGAGACTGAACGCCATGATGGTAAGATACTCATACCCCATTCTCCAAAGGGAAGAATGTATAGACTCTCTAGACGATACAACAGTCTTTTCGACGCTGTACTGCAACTAATGCTACAAGCAGATCCCCATAGCTGAAAGAAACAAATAGAAGACTGCATTCACGTCCCACAAAGGTCTCTTCTGCTTTACGCGAATGACCTTTTGTCTCAAAAATGCCCCTGGCACGTTCCAGCGAGCAGCCGACGTGATTATTGCCTCCGTGAAATAAAAATACGCACTAGTCTATTTAGACGACGTCATATTCTATTCAGTCACTACGGAAGAACTCTTCGACCATTTGGACTAGGTCTTGCAGCTGATGCACAAGGCAGGCCTGACTCTGACGTTGCACAAGAGCCACTTCTTCAACGAGTCAGTCGATGATTTAGGCCACGTCGTCAGTCCCGGAAAACTTGAAGCCGCAGCCAGGGCTACAGTAGCCGTGGAAAAGGCACTCCCACCTCGTAAATTGACAGAACTATGGTCCTTTTTGGGCTTGTCAAACGTCTATAGAAGATTCGTCCCCAACTACTCCCGACTCTCAAAGCCTCTGAATCGCAAGCTGGAGAAAGGGAAACCACAGAAGTGGGAAACTTAACAGACGATGACATGAAGACTTTCGAAGACTTGAAGTCAAGTCTGGTCATACCGCCAATTCTAGCTCTGCCCAAGCTGGGACATTCGTACACCATTGACACGGATGCCTGCAATTTCCAATTCGGCTGCGTAATCCTCAAGGAGCAAAAGGGCAAAAAGACTCCAATGCCGATAGGATACTGGTCTCGGTCCTTATCAAAGTCTGAACAGAACTAAAACACGACTGAGAAGGATTGTTTAGCAATTGTCTGTGTAGTCTTGACCTTACGTCCTTACTTGGAAGGCAGTCGGTTCACAATTCGAACCAACCATGACGCCCTCCGCTAGCTGATGAGTCTCTCCGATGCCTCTGGTCGACTACAACGTTGGAGGTTACGCCTCCAAGAGTTAGACTTCGAATTCAACCACTGACCAGGTGCGCAGCACAAAGCTGCGGACGCGATGTCCCGATTTCGTACAGCCTGTCTCCACCAAAAGAACATTGATGACGACATCTCTTTCATAGCGCTCGCCCAAGAGCTTACCAAGGACTCTGAAGACGGGAAAGAGGGTGAAGAAAAATGGACGAATTGTCAGGCTTTCGGCTTTTGAAGACGCATGTAAACACTACCCCGGCCTCCCAGAAGTGATCACCCTTAAAAAAGACCAATCGGACATATAACCCATCGCAATTTGACGAACTACTCGCCGAGCAACAGGAGGACCGTCTGTGTCTGCACTATATCGCCGAGTCTCACAAGACGTCGAGCGTGTTCAGACTTCAATGCAATGGCCTCCTCGTTCGCGAGTCTCCACTAGACGAAGCAGTCCAAACGGTCGTTCCCGAGTCTCTTCAGCCAAAAGTCCTTTATTTTGTCCATTATCATTTATTGGCCGGACACCCTCGTGGCTCCAAGATGTAAGACTCCTTAAGACGCGGTTACTTTTTGACACAAATGGCGAACGACGTGTTTCAGATCGCGAAGGACTGTCGGAAATGCGCCGAAGCCAGAGGAACAAGGTACCGAAACCAAAAGCCTATAAAACTTTTCCGGCTAAGAAGCCGCTCGACTTTATAGCCATGGACCTCCTTGGTCCCTTCCCAAAGACGGAAAACGGCTCACAGACATCTTGGTAATAATCGACCGGTTCTCCAAGTTAGCACAAGTGACCCCTCTCTCATCGACTACTGCAGCCTCGGTCCCAAATGCGTTCGTCAAGCACTGGGTCATCCCCTACGGGATGCAAACTCATCTGTTGGCCGATAATGGACCGCAATTCGTTGCTAAGTTTTTCGAAGGCGTCTGTTTTCTATTAGGCGTGAATCACTTAACTACGACAGCCTACCACCCTCAGGGGAACGGGCAGACCAAGAGGTATAGCCACACCCTGGTCACCCGCTTGCGCGTCTTCATAGCCTAGAACGTCAATATCTGGGACAGACCCATCCAGCCGCTTACCTACGCCTACAATAGTCAGGTTCACCGGACGACTCACAAGACTCTATTCAGCTTTTTGCTTACACGTCAGCCGCCCGAAATAATTGTCAACGAGAAAGACCCTCTGCCAGAGGTAGAAGTCCTCACGCCTATAGAAGCATTTCTCCCTCTAATAATAAATACCATGACCGTAATATCAGGAGTCTCATCAGTCTTTCACCAGGTGACGAAGTCTTTCTAGACACTCCTCCCCCCCTTAGGCAAACCATGGCCCAAAGGATGGCTGACGAGCCAAAAGTTAAACTTCGTAAGAAGACCAATGCAGACTAAAAATTCTTGAAAGTCATAGGCAAAACGTTTAAAGTCGTGAAAGGGAACATCGAAGACGTCGTCTCAATCAACCGCCTCATGAAGGCTCCCCTCACTTGGACCCCACGACTTTAAAGCCCAGTACCCTGCCTACTTAAGCCATAGTCGACCGCCATACGCCAACCCAGCCACAGTCTTCCCAGACTCTCTCTCATTCTTATATTACGGGCAGCGATCTTGACCCGTCGGAAAGCCCGGCTCTTGAGACTGATCCCCCTCATGAGCGGCTGGCAACAGACTTTGAAGTCAATGAATCGGACCCGCCGTCACAGCAAGGGAAACGTCTCACAAGAAAGAACTTCAACCGGCTCATGAGCCTAAAGAACTACTTCCGAGTCTAACAAGCACGAGCTCCAGCCACTTAAAAGACGACAGCAACGGCCCAGAAAAATAACCCGAGAAGTAATATGTCGTGGATCATTTGGTGGCGTCTCGCCAGACTCCAACAGACACAGTCTAAAAATTCAGATGGTGGGGCTACAAAGCCTCCGATCACACATGGAAATTGTGGTAAAGTGGTTGACAGAGTCGTGCGATTGAACGTAGCGAAAGCCTGTTTTAGTCTCGGTAGCTTACTCGGCGTAACTCGAGGGACTGGGGTAGGAGACTCGGACTTTATCCGGGAAGATCGGATACCCCTCAACTCAGAAGAGTCGAGGAGCGGTCCTCGGTTTATATGACTATCCAGAGTCAACACATCTACTACTGTAAGCATATACTACTATAAAAAACCAGAAGTAGAGGGGGTGTACTAAATACGGGAGCTAAGCGGGCTTACAGTCGACTACAGTAGTCCAGATACAGCGGGGAAGCAGTCCCCAGCAACGGTACATGCCAAGGGGAATACAGCGGGGTACAGCAAAGTGGCCTACACCAGCCAGATCTGGACCCCATGTGTCACGGTCCATCCGGAAAGGTTTGACTCATCAGACGAAAGGGGTGTACAGTAGCCTGACCGGCCACTGTATCACATGAACCAACCACAAACATACCGCACAACATGTGGGAGCGGTTCCACGAATCACAGACTAAAAAGATTGTTGCTCGGAGCCGACAAGGTCGTCGGCCTAAGAAGTGGAGGAGTAACTGACCCCATTCCACCCCGGAAGTAAGACTAACCAGATAGACAAGCAAGACATCATTTTAAGACTAGAATCATACGACGCAAAGGAATACTACACAAAGACGACTAAAGAAGGACCAACGGCTAGCCCAAGTCACGACGCGGACCCTTATCCCCAAAAGACAAGGGATGATTGTCATCTTCTGGCCAGTTTACGCTCGCACAGTAAGCGACCTATTGGACTGCATCCATGGCTCCGGTGACAATGCCTTGCGAGTCTCGCGAGAAGCGCGCCGTAAGAACCCGAGGACCGCACTAACTTCGCTGCGGAACTGACCCAAGGCCACCTCAGACGACAGACGATTGGCGTCGGCAGAAGTGACCTCAAGGACGGCACGCTCGCAAGCTTCATTGGCACACGAAAGGCTCGTATCGAGCGTGCGCAGCTGGCTACGCAAAGACTCAAAAGTCGCACCGGACGCGTTCTGATTAGCCTCAGCCAAAGCCTCCTGAGCCTGATCCAGCTCGTCTTGCAAGCCTTGAAGACGGGAATGGACACCATCCCGGTCGGAACGGGTCTCCTCAAGGCGATTCTTAAGAGCCGATATTTCTCGCTCGTACGCCACAGGGTCCACAGACCGGACGGTGAGCAACTCGGACTCCTTAGACGACATTTCCTCACGAAAACGTGATAAGTACTCTTCCCGCGCTTTAACAGTCCGCTCAACAGTCTCAGAAGCCAATGCGGCAGATGCCTGAGCAGCCGCCAACTAGCCAGACAACCGGTCGAACGACTCACGAAGACCCTCAGAGGACGACTGCCCCTGGGTCAGCTCGGCGACGCGAGACTCAAGAGCCTTAATCAGACCGTGCGTGGACGCAAGCTGACTTGTAGACGAAGCAGCGTCCGTATGAGCAGCACTCAGGGAGTCGCCCAAGGCATTCACCTGTGTCTGAGCAGTCGTAGTCTGCGCCTGAGCCACGTCCATCGCCGTGAAGGCACGCCGACCCGACGGTTAAGCAGACGAAAGAACTTTACGCAACGATTCGACGATAGTCATTTGCTCGCGACAGGCTTCGAAGACTTAGGCAAGCGAAGAAAGAGTCTGCCCAGACTTTTCCGACATAGAAGATCGTAGGTTGACGAACAGAGTCTTCATCGACTCCACAGACTCGGAAATGGGCCACCAATTCGGACGAGGCCACGAGCTCGCGGGAGGCGGAGACTGACGAGGCGGAGGAGTCGGCGGTTAGTCCTCGAGTTCGATGAAAGCCGAGGTTCCGACCGGATTTCCAGGAAGGTGATTCGCCTCTTGAGACACACAAGGAATACGGTCAATGTCCTCGTCGGTATCCAAAACGATCATCCGTTCGACTTCAGAGGGACGGCGAGACATAGAATACTTAGCCGCATTTAAAGAGGAGCGCACCAGGATCCACTTCTCAACCGGCTTCTGCGCCAGGCCGACTCGCAAAGACTGAAGAGCCGCCGTTTCGACTCCGTAGCCCTCTTCGTTCATCACGACCGTGACTTCAAGACACGGCCGCGCCCGGCGCGTCCCAGCCACGTGACCCGAAGTCAGGCGACGGAAACGCACCAGAGCCTGTTCACAGTCTTCCTTCGTAGACCTGTGAGTCACACGAAGGTTGGGCACGACGGCTTCGAACTGGTTGACTTTGCCATGATAGACGACGCTGGTCTCCAAGATTTCAAGCGGCTCCCCAGTCTCTAAGTTTTAAGCGACACAATCCGACTGTAAAACCGTACTCCTGGGACCTGCGAAGAGCGAGGAAACCCATGACGGCGTCAAAGCCGCTCGACTCCAAAAAGTAGAGAGGATGGACTTCAGCGAGGCCTGTGACAACCGCCGTCGACAGCCTAAATAGCCGAGTCCGAACGCCTAAATAGTCTGGCCCGTGAAGCTGTTCAGGGCCTTGGCGCACTTACAAGCCTTCAGAAGCCGCATGAATTTGGGAGAGAAAAAATTCTGGGTCCATTCCCCAGAGAAGATGAGGTCCAACGCGGACCTCACTGGGCTGCCGACTGAATGAGATTGACCGAGTCGGGTAAAATAAGCCGCCACTAACAGAGTCGGGACAGCCAATTACCTCTAGGCCTCCCACTCCGAAGTCCAATTGGGTGGCAACGGCCAATAGAGACGTTCGCGATCCCGATGAAGGGTACGATGGTACTCCATCAAGTTTCACCCATAGCCGCAGCCTGGGGAGACAACGCAACCCGGCCGGTTGGTCGGTGGGGAGGCGGACCGTACTCTCTATTCCGTCCAGAGGCCCGCCCCCAATACTTGCGGTTGAGGAACCAAAGACTTTCGAGACGACCGGGGAACACCCACAGAAGATGTAACAACAGGACGCGAATAGACTGGCTAGGCTCACTTTCTTCCATGACCCACCGTGAGGTCATCCGCAACGACCGTGCATGCGGCACCTCTTCGCGACAGAGGATAAAAGGGCTGTCGAAAGTGACTGCTGATTCGATGAGGGAGTGGTGTCCAGCCGCCATGCTGCCACCCGTATGCTGCCAACTCTCCGTCCAACACGGCTTGGAAGAAGCATAACGGTATCCCACATGAGGCACTTGTATCGGATCATAAGCCCTGATGGTCGTGAAGCGCGTGGCGTCCTAAAACTGGGCCTCGCCGGGGTCCTGAAGGTCGAGATACTCTTTCAGAGGTCACGGAGGCTCCTCATAGACACGAAACGTCATGACTCTGGTATACCACGGAAGAGGGGGCGGTGGGCTGTTTACCCGAGGGGGAAGAGGGCCAACGAATCCACAGTCTCTCCCTGCTGCGATAGGCGCCGCATAATAACTCTCACCCGGGTACACCACCTCGAGTCCTGAGTCCTTGGCTCCCTCTACCGCCATGTCCCACGCAGATTCATGAGTCGGGGGCTGAACGGTCACCCAGAGAACCCTTCCAGTCGTTTTCCGAACAACCGGCGGCCCTGTCACGTCTAATTCAAATTCAACCCACCGGCTCGGAAGTCAATTCAGTCGCCCATTGGAGGCGGCGCGGCCCCGTGGCCTCTCCCGCCGGAATGGATGGGAAGCCTTGATGCGTATCGCGATCCCGGCGAGATGACGCGTTCGCCGAGCGAAGCCGTGACTACCGTCTACTAGGCCGACCGGACTTGTATGGCCCGATTTCGTCTCCCATGAGTCCAAACTTGACTAATAAGACTGGTGG
>JAVCKV010567718.1:0-10331 GCA_032274145.1 Herpochondria borealis | reverse complement strand
ATAAATAAATAAATAAATAAATAAATAAATAAATAAATAAATAAATAAATAAATAAATAAATAAATAAATAAATAATTAATTAATTGAAACTTGTTCCGAAGAAGAAGCAGCATCTACGGTGGACGTTTATAAAAAAATTGAAAGCTTTGTTGAAAAGACCGGTGAAGAAATATCTTCGGAGCTCGCTATTTTTCGAGCTCTTTACCTCTTGGATGATTCAAAGAATGCTTCGGCGAAATCTCTGGTGTGATTCTAACGATGAATTTTTTTTGTTTCAGCGAGTGTAGCAGATTTGAAAAAAATACACAAAGGTGCTTGTCGCAATGTACTGAACAAAAATTCAAAGACTTCTTGCAGTGATAGCAGTTTGGAACATGAATTGAACAATAGTTCACAACAAAAGGCCATTGAAATTTGATCATGGTCGAAAATACCCTCTTTATTTCGATCAACTTTGTGACGCCGGTCGGGTTTGGAAGAATATTTAAATCATTTTCTCCGGCCTAGCTTTGGAATAATATCAGTGATACTACTCTATAGATCAACCAACATCCAAAATTTCAATAGTTTTGCCTCTTCTTATCAACTTTCTGACAGCGTGTAAATCTTCCGGTTTCCCATGACACAAGCAGAGTTATGCAGAAGCAGTCTGGATGAGAATGGCTTCACCATCCTCAAGAACATCGGAGAAGGGTCTTCTTGCCTTGTCTCCCTAGTTAAGCACAAAACCACTACTTATATCTACGCATCAAAAACGTATTTTGGAAAGAAGCATCCTAAGGCGACCAACGATTTCGACGATTTTTATCGAGAGATTCTTGCAATGTCCACTATTCCGGAGAAAGCACCTTTCCTACCAGTTTCACTCGAACACATCCTAGGTTCAAGCTGTCATCACATAATTATGCCGTACTATCGTGGAGGAAGTATCGAAGATCTTCTCAATAACAGAGGGAAGCTCTCCGAACAGGAAACGCGATTCTATACAGCCGAATTAATTTTAGCGCTCGAGACGCTGCATAAGGTCGGCATCGCCCACTGCGACATTAAGCCCGGCAATATCTTACTGGATACCCATGGACATGTCGTGCTATCCGATTTCGGCTATTCCCAAACTTTTGCAGAGAAGAACATTCGAAGGGGCACAGAGGGGTTTTACGCACCAGAACTACGGGCAAGGAAACCTTACACCATCCCCATTACCGACTTCTGGTCGCTGGGTGCATTTATTTGGGACTGTCTTCAAGGACATCCACCGACAAACTACGCCTTGCTTGGATTGCAAAGGCGTCGAAAAATGGACGGAAGTGAATTTTTGGAAGCAAATCGACGCATGACGAGACTTAACCTCTCTCCAGATTGTGACCGTCTTTTACAAGGTCTTTTGGAAAAGAAGCCCTCTGCAAGGCTCTCTGACTTCGTCACAGTAAAATCCCATCCATGGTTCAACGGTATCAACTGGAAGAAGGTGGCATCCAAAAAACTGGATCCACCCTATTTTCCTTCCTACAATGCATCGGTTTTCACGATATCCTTTGAGCTTTAATTAGTTAAAATCAGAGCTTCTTGCAAATAATACTATGGATTTTTGCCTAACACGGATCAAAGCAATTTTTGGTCAAACTGGGTCTTGTACGGACCCTCAGCAGTTTGAAGACTACTCTCTCTGCGTAGAATCTATCGCTGACGCCTCTATGTGATTAAGAGTGTCGAACGAGTATCATTTTTGCCTGGAAGACCTTGCCTTAGATGGGGTTGGTATCTTTACTGTAGGGTATTCATTTCAATCGTCGTATCCGAATTTTTCTTTCAACCTATGGCTACCAGATGCTATTACTTTTATCCAAAAGTCAGTCATAGACCCAGTGCTTCGATCATCAGGGCGTTGGGGATTTCACTGGTTGAAAGGGTGAAAGATAGGAGCGAACAGACGCGGGGAGTGATCAAGGCGGCGTAGCGTAATTAAAATTCTTTCTGTACCCAGCGCGATGCGCTGCGTGAGCGGGCGCATATCCCCGGGTATGTGCACCGTAACAAAATTGTCATATCTTCTGTCCATTGAGTTTTAACTTCTCGCGCTTCTGTGTTGATCTTTCCATCGATACATTTGAAGAGTGACTAGAAAAATTAAAAAATATTTGTAATAACTGCTTCAAAGAATTGAAGTACTGTCAGGTTCCTCCATGAAGTCCGGTTGGTAAACAGGACAGGTCAGACGAGCCTGGCAGGAAATATGTACGTGTGTCGAAATGTTACACATACAGAAGGATAATTTGAAATTTTGAACCAGGCAGAGACGCGAGTGAGCCTTGATTCTCGTAAACGAATGTTTGCTGCCTAGGTGGACCTCTGTTTTAACTGAAACATACCTCAGGCCACTGTAAATAGCCGCTATGCGCAGAAAAAGATGGAGGCTGAACGGGCAAAACGAAAAGGTCCGGAGCAGAAACGTCAGATGCTGCTGACATTGTTGTCGAGGAGTGTGTAACCAACATTACGGTCATGCTGTATTTCCAGGCAAAAAGTCGAACGTCTCATCCAACTAGATGGCGATTCACCCCAGGCTGGTAAAGAGAAGTATCGTCCACGTTAAAGCCTTGCAGATCGTCGAGCTGTGGTGCAGAAAGCATATTTGCATATAACCCACATTGGATCTCCGCATTATAATCAAAGGGGAAATTTGATTTCTCTCCCTTTCTACAGAGTTTTTAAGATAGCCCACAATTGATACTGCGAAATGACAGCTTGTGGAAATCCACCCAAGGGCAGAGTCACGAAGGTGCTGCTGCGGAGAGAGCTACAGTAGACTCCAGTATCACCACCTCCGTTCTCTATAAGAAGGGAGGAACACATTAGAAAGAAAAAAATGATCGAAAGAGACCTATTCGATCCTCTTGACTGGTGCGGTCGTCTTCACGAGCCGGAACTTCGTCACAAGTGGCAAGTAAAGCAAGGAGTTTTACGTTCTTTTTGCACTGGTTTTAAGCGGATTCATGCGACATGTTCAAGTAGGGCTGGTTGGTGAATAAGGCAGGTCTACAGCACCCTGCACAGGCTGGCCTTATCGGGGGTACATGACTGTAGAATATATGTCGGACTGAAGTGTAAGTTCTTATTACTTTATTTGGGGAATTATTCGTCAGATAACGGGTTACCGCGGGGATAGGATAGAGGGCTCCTATAATTTCAGATAAGAAGCAAGGCTTATGTCTGTGCCTTGCCTTAACAGAGTTATTGTATTTGTTCAATTTCAAGTACGTGTATGAACAAACGGACGAGAAGTGTGTATTACTCTGCAAAGTAAGCGCTTGACAGCTATCCCGTGACTGCTGAGAAAAGCAAGTCGCCGTTGGACCTTTAAAGCCACGGTTTCCTTGCTGCTGACTAGTTTGATAGTGTGTTTCATTTATCACTTTTAAACAATTCTCAACATCTTGTAAAAAGATCACTCGTTAAACCTCGTCTAGCTCCTTTTTCCCTTGCCACCAAAACTCCATATGCAATGTATGTACAAAAAAAGATGTAATAAGCATACTTGTACATATTGAACTTGACGTAACGTAGACGTACAGCTCCTGGACTCTGATAATGATATAGTCCGTTTTAAAGCACTCCAAAAACGAACTGCGTCGCTACTCTAGCACTGCAATAATATACGCTGTCATCTGCAACTCCTTGCAGTCCAGACAGGCTATCTTCGACCTTTCTTCTGGCCCATCCGTTGCTCTGTGCAAAATTATTTGCGATCAATAGCTTTACAACACGACTCGGCGTCATTTCTTTCTTCAACATCCAAAGACATTCAAAGAGCAACTAGTTATTTCTAGATGTTTCGTGCGCCAGCCTTGGCGTATCTGCGCAGCAACCGAAGAAGTCTGGGCGTAGTCTGATGATGTACTTTTCTAACGTGCCGAACCATGAATCCACGTAATAAAACTGGGAACAGAGCGTGAGGCAGTGAGTAGAATGGGGAAGCATTTTTGAAGGGCACCCGTGGAAATTGATGTCTACCTACATTTTAGCTTTGAACTAAATGAAAGGATCCTTCACCTGAGAACTCTGAATTACGAAAAACTGTGCTCATCACGAGCGCGAGCGTATGCAATACTACGGTTACTGTTTACCTCAATCAAACGTTCTATTTATTCGCTCAGCCTTTCTCAGCTAAATTCAACGAGTCTTCAAAATTTCTTCAGGTTTTGCACATCTTGAAATGAATGCATCGATTGACTGAATGACATCGCTGACGTCCATGGAATGTAGAAAAAATACAGCTGCGCACTTCATTCAGCACTGACATTCTTGAGGTGCTAATCATCTTCAACGAGCTGGACACGCTGTACGGAATAATCGAACACGAAAATACGCACTATAGCCAAATTTAAGAATCTTAGGGATGAAGTAAAGCCTGCTTGGATGAAAACCATCAATCAATGCAGATGTAAAGCAAATCCACGGAGTCCTGGTGAAAGAAAGTGAGCATCTGAATTTTCGGGCAAAACAGAAATTTACACTGCTGCACTCGGCCAGTATTCAATGAAAAAATTGAATTTCCCTTATTCCTGCCTAGTGAACAAAAGAAAGAAGACAGAGTTATGTCGTCTGCTCAGAGATTGACATCAGGGCAAACACCGACAAAGAATTCATACGTGTGGAACTTA
The DNA here is from genome assembly GCA_032274145.1 of Herpochondria borealis. Classification (NCBI taxonomy): domain Eukaryota; phylum Rhodophyta; class Florideophyceae; order Ceramiales; family Ceramiaceae; genus Herpochondria; species Herpochondria borealis. The sequence continues at coordinate 5,669 of JAVCKV010567718.1, read as the reverse complement.
GAATACAAGAACATAAGCAGGAGAGAATGAGGACCTCCAATTATTAATGTACATACGTACTACTATGGTGCGCTTAGCTTGTTATTTTGACTTATGTTAGTTGCGATTGTTTTCTGCGATTGAACCGCATCTTTGTCGACATTAACAGGATCAAACATGAACGTTCTCGACCAGACCAGCCAATGCAATCGGTTTACACAATCACTCGGTAAATCCGCCCAACTGGGACCATCCGGACATTGTTAGAAAGTTAAATCGTCAGAAACAAACAGGCATTTCGATGCATGAGGAGGGGGGGGTAAAACGTACAGTAAAATTGCACTGTGTTGAGCAAACTGTTCACGCGTCGCCATTTTTCAGGTACTCCCCCACTTTTCACCCCGCGGGTACAGTACGAGACGTTTGAAGATGGTACGGCGGGAAAAAATTGATCACTGTTTACGCACGAGGATAACAGAAAAGTAACCCTGTACAAAAAATACCAAAAAGAAAGGATATGTTCTCGGCCAATCACAGGCTATAAGACGCAGAGTGCACGCAGAGTGCACAAATAGTGTGTGCCTCCTACCACCCAAAAATATGATAAAACGAGATCCCCGTGAACTGTAGCCCTCGAATAATACCCGGATTTTCTACATCTGTTTGTCGCTCACTCAGAAGTTAACCTTCATTTTCGACTTTTTGAATTACATCATGAACTCGAAAAGGCTCATATGACCTATTTGGCCATATTTATCACATGCCTTTCTGTGGTGCTATTAACCCAGAAAATTACAGTACAGCTATCTAAAAATCTGTCGAAATAGAAGTAACGTATCTCAGCGCCTCTACACTCTGACACTTTCCTTCTCATCTAACTTATAACCCTCTAAAAAGTTCTGGATGGTCCCACAGCCGTGAACCACTGCAGGCGACCGCCAAAACCTCTAGGCGAGCACTATGAAACTACCGGTAGCTTATGGGTTTTTTTTCTATAGCCAAAACTGCACCGCTGCTAGCACATACGGTTCAGTCACTAATATGCGCTTTCTCACCAACACCAGCTGTTGTACACAGCGTGCGAAAAACAGAAAAGGGGATCCTCTATCAGTCCGTTTCTCCATCATTTTCAAAAGATGCGGAACTCCCAATTTTTTCGAACAGCTGATCAGAAACTAAAATAGGCGATGATCTTTTGTTCAATAAAAGTGCACCTCTATCTGGGGCGCGATAAAATACAATAATTTCATTAGGGCTGCATGAGGGAAACATTTTGCGCGATAGGCATTTAAATAGTCTAATAAACGTGACTGGTGTCTCATGATCTTAGTAAATCGCTAGTAATTCGGTAAGAGAGATAAATGAAGCAATGCTGCTCTGAATTGAATTTTTTCAATAAGAATGTATGAAGAAGATCCCTCATCATCTAGAAATGTCGCTAGTCTGCAGAAAACTGTGTCAAAAGCTTCTTCTAGATATTATTTATATATTGTATATTTATATATATACAACATGAAGAACAGTCCAAAAGAGAGATACAATGGTCATTTAATCAACCTTAAGTGTGGCCAGAGATATGGATGCTTGAATTATCTTGTCGTAAACACCACGAATACTTGTGAATATTAGTAGAAAATGGCAGGATGTAATACTGTAAAGTTTTGTTGTACTTTTGAGAGTTTTGAATGACCTCAAGAAGCTCTAGCTAACTTTTCCTTTTGGATAAAACTAACTTAGAACAGTAAAAAAACCTTAAAGCTCCTGGCGATTCGAAAAGCATCGTTACTCCTTATTAAGGCCATATAAATAAAAGGCTAGTTTATTCAAACCGTTCAGATTAAAGTTTTTTGTAAGAGAATATCATATATGTCCGGTTCTGTCCAGAACAAGTGACGCTATTTTAAGCCCATACAAAAAGGGTTTCCATATTAAAATGGTTCATGTTGTGCTGTTTGTAAGCCTTTCTTTAGTGTTGTGGGTAGCCCGCCCGTAGCAGCACACAAGGGGAAGGCGCGTGGCAGAGCTATATATAGGGGCAGGTCGTGGCGAAGAAGGGGAATGCGGGCACGTGTGGCAGGGCGTAGTGTCGTCGCCTCTGTTTCCGTCCAAACAGAGTTTCCTCAACCAACCACAAAGAAAAATGGAAAAGGAAGAAAAAGAAGGGAAAAAGAAGGAGAAAAGACGGGAAAAAAGGCTTTACTTGGAAAGTAGTTTGAACTACCACGGTTGCTCTCTCTTCAAACCCAACCGGGCGCCGCCAAAACAGCTTAAGTAGCAGCTGGGCGAGCGCTCAAGGCGGGGCAGGTGGACCAGAACGGTCCAAGGGAAAAACCCCTAAAAATAACTACACAGAGTGCTACTTAGAAATTACAGTATCCTCAACACTGCCTAGTGCAATAATCTAGATTCTCTCAGATAGGGTAGTGTTCCCTAACTACGCAACCATAGTAACCAATAAAAGAACCACCCAACCCGACCAATCCGCAGCCATGCAACTCTAGAGTAGCAAAATGGCAAAGTGGTTAGGTCTTTACAGTACCTCTGACTGTAACCGACCCGAGTGGCGGAGCGGCGAAGTGGCAGCCGATTCCGACCACCCGGGGTGGGCGTACAAGTGTCAATTTCCCTTCGTAGGTGCGCGGCCCCCTTATCGCCGTACCACAATTTCGAAATTTAAACACACACACACTCTTGCAACATTTTTTTAACTCGACTAACGCAGACGGGTAGATAAAGCTCATCAAGAAATTTACGAGCATAAGCACCCCGCATCACTTTCAGTTCTTGCGATCATACGTCTGTATCTGTCCAATTTTTTTTGCTTTCAACCGCTATTTTTACCCTTAATCTTCTTCTGTGGGTTCATTGTGACAGCTTGTGCTGCATTTGTGGAAGCTGAATCAGATCATTCCATCTGTGCAGCGATGGAGCGGTGTGATTCGTCTTCCTCGATTTTGTGCGTCGGGTCCCGTGTGATCTTAGTCACATAGAATGGATCGGGCATATCGGCTACAGCCGGCGACCTATTTTAATCGAACTTTCGTTGCGTCTACAGTACGCCTTACGCGTGTATGCCCTACATCCGCGGCACCTCGCCTTGTGTCTTAGTGTAATTAGTGTAATTGGAGCTAGATACTGGTACTGTACGTGCGTGTAAGCACCAATGGTGCTGGGCACAGCGATCTATACGTGTGCTGTCACTGCATGATCACGATTTCTGTGATCTCGGAGCTCCAGTGCAGCCACATGGTGGATGTGGGCTGTAAGAATTTACAGTGACCAACAGATCCAATTTTTGGCCTGCCATCATCGGCACTGTATTGCGCCACGAAACGGAGTACCGTAACCACCCGTGGATAAGCACCGCACAGTAGACTGTATTTAGTACCCTCTGCACCGAGTTGTCAGTGGGACTCGGGGAGTTTGGCCTCCTCCATCACCTTTGTTGTCAGTTCTGAGTAAATAAAAGAGGTATACGCTATTAGACGTCGCCGATATCAGTCCCTATCGACCTCAGTCGTCTACTGCGTGTAAAATGTGCTTACTGGGTGCTGCGTCCCCAAGTTCGCCTCATCAGCCAAGCTGACTTCGTCTCCCTTTCGTTTGGCCACCGCTACACGTGTCAAGCCTTACAACCTCGACCGTCTTACGGGAACTTGCCGTTTCGAGTACTCGACAACCCGCAATAAGGGCTGTTACTCGTTGTGAATGATAATTACTAACAGAACTTCTGCGCAAGTGTTTAGACCTCAAGAACAATTATTTTGGCCCATCTTGGCGCTGTTGCGCAGGCCAATCCAACTGTAAGAAGAAGAGATCGACTTCATCGAAAATAGTCTACGGAGAAAACTCTACTTTTTGCCGTCTCTGCCAGCCTCGCTAGACCCGGGAAGGAGGGATTATAACACCCTTCGTGCTATCCCTGTGCGCCTTTGGAGTTTGGCGTTGTTGCACAACACTCAATAAGAGATTTTATGTAGCATTTCTCTTCCGGCGTTAGGTCGCCATTCTATTCGGTCATTTTAGTTTCTTCTGTTCAGGAAATTAGATCTGGGAAAACTTCACTGCTTGCAAGCATTTTTATACCTAACGCGTGAGCCGTTTCCGTAATACAGCACTTATGAGCTTTGTGCATTTTAAATTTTTTCGCACCTCCTGAAAAAGATGGGTTTATACTAAAAAAACCTCATCTCCTGTAAGGTGCTTATATATTTTAGATTCTGATCAGCTTATTGAAAAATGGATATTTCCGTAACTCCTGACAACTACGGAGAAAAGGAAAGATATGGGATCCCCTTTTATTTTTTCGCACACTGCAATACAGATCAACTACCTTCGCTGCTCGGTTGTCGACAGGTAGCAGCTTACCCGGACCTATAGGCTTCCGGGAATTAATTCATTGTTTTTTGGATTCTTCCCCTAGTGTCGGAATAAGTCTGTTTGGTCAAGGGATATGTCTCACAGACTATTTGCTTCACTGGGCAGCGGACCATGGCCATATTTCTACGCTCTATTAACATAATTTTGGCATGGCCCCGCCTATCCAACAGAAGTTAAGCCTGCCCAGACACAAGACTACCAGAATTCTCAGTCGCGCACGGTCGACCTATCAAGTCAGGTCGAAGTCCACAGGTACACGGGCGTCCTCTTCGCCAAAGGACCGTTGCCGACTTGAGTAAGGCAGCCATCATACTTTGTGATGGCAGGCTGGAAGAATTCGTGCGGAAATCCCGCACTAGTCTAAACAGTCTTCAAGTTGCTAGTGCAACTCAACCGACTAGAAGTCTTTAAAAGACCCCGACTAGCGGAGGACAAGTAGACTGATAGTCAGACAAAGGTAAAGTCAACATAATATTTTCTGCAACTCGTCGCAGCGCCGTCAGAACTACTGTCTCTGAAGTTGAAACTCAACACCTAGCCCAGAAATGCGTATAACCGACGTTAGCCCCCTTTCTCGTGACCAGACGCCTGGTGCACGTTACTATACGGTGTACAATTGGTGTCTGTTGTCGACCGATATTAGTCACCGGTCGCTCTGTACCATGCTGGCACCTCCCAGTACCGAGCTCTACAGTAGCTGGATTAGCACAGTGTGGTACAGTATACGACTATGGTTCCGTACCTATATAGTGTTTACCCCTGCTATATTAGTGTTGCTCTAAGGAGCGTACAGTAGGCCAACCTACACGTGTGTCCGTCTCGTACTTAAGTATTTATGTGGGATTTTTACGCCGCATCGCGACCGCTAGAATAGAAGGTACCCTTCTATCGACCCTTCCGTTTCATTCCGCGCGCCAAGCGCCGCGTTCTGTATCTCTTCGCCTCCCCTTCCCGAAGCCAGCGATCTTGTCTCTCCCCCGGTCCCCGACGCCAGTGAGTGCGTCTTACTATCTCTACCACCGAGCTACTGCAGGCGGACTGCTACCAATTAGAACCCTATAGAGCGCTTGGCGCTCCCTTCTGTTTCCCCAGCTCCAGCCCTCCGAGTCCGTATTACCTACCTTTCTCAGGTATTTGCAGTCCTCGTTCAAGAATCTAACAAGTAAGCTCTAAAAGGTTTGAAACCTACGATGTAAGGAGTCACGACTTACTAGCTCGTTCCTGACCTTGTAGGGGGCACGTTCTTGCCCTGTTCCTTTCATCCCGCATCAGGAGGCTAAATAAATTTGTACTGACGTATTCCTGTGCCC
>JAVCKV010567707.1:0-10332 GCA_032274145.1 Herpochondria borealis | reverse complement strand
CCGCACGAAAATTACGTCGAGAGGACAAGCAACTCTCCCAATCAGCAGAAGCGGCAACGGCAACAAGACCATCATCTGAAACCACGGAGAACAGCCGGCCCGCTCTCAACAATAAGCGATCGTCTCGCGAGACGAGTAAGGGGTGCCTAGAGGATTTGGAGCAAGCCGCTACCCGCGATGCTAACTGGATCACCGCACGAAAAATACGTCAAGAGGACAAGCAACTCTCCCTCTCTCAATCAGTCAACAGGGTATCTCCAAGAAGCCAATCCCCAAAACTGCAGTGTGAAGACAAGCTTCTATCCCTCGCCCCACCTCTCGACAGTTCGAGCCAACAAGGTTTGCTATGCGCACCAGGACAACCGATGGGAGAAGTGGATGTTCCCTTTCCTCGACTACTACGCCACCATGGATCGGCACCGCAATTCCCCGGTGTGGTATACGTTGAAGGCAGTGGTCACTTTCCGGGTATGGATGGAGTAGACCCCGCCTGTGGTCGAGGAAACATGGCAAGAAGTTTGTCGTCGCCGACGGGCGATGATAGTGAGACTCAGAATGATGAGAGTCTCCGAGACGATAGCGTGTTGGTACATGCTCACGTGGTCACTCCGGAACAAGACAAGATTTTTGCAAGAGCAAAACCGGACCCATGGTGGAAACGCCACCAGTGGAAGCTTACTTTAGCAGTTGCCCTGTTGCTTGTTGCGATTGTTTTGTCGGCGGTTTTAACATCACTTGATTTCGGTCGATTTCAGGCCGCACCCGCCACGATGGCACCAACATCTCTCTACGAAGGAGTCGAGGATCAAACAGTTGGACTCATCGTGTCTAAGCTTCCAAGTTCTTCCGAGCCGCTGGCTGACACATCGACAGCTGAGTATAGGGCTCTACAGTGGGTCACACAACGGAGAATAGACGATGAAGATGAATTTACAGACGCGATGGTGCTTCAACAGTACAGCCTGGCAGCTCTCTACTTCAGTACGAACGGGGAGTCAAATGGCACGTGGCTTCAATCTGAAAATTGGCTGAGTACAACGTCACCTTGCTTTTGGTATGGTGTTGTGTGCGCCAATAACAACCAATCTGACCTTGAGGAGGACACCGTCATTGTGGGTCTGAATTTGACCTCGAATGGTCTTAAGGGGTCACTAAGGCCAGAGATCTCGATTCTCTCCGAACACTTGCGAGAACTCGATCTCTCCGACAACACTTTGGGCGGGTCTCTGCCTGACGAAATGTCAAATATGGCGTCGCTGACCCATCTCGCCCTTGCAGAGAACAACTTCGAAGGCAGCATCCCAACGTCCATTGGGAGTCTGCCAAACCTGAGACGCTTGGATTTAAGTATGAACAAGCTTGGGCCTACAATCCCTCCAGAGCTGGGTTCCTTATCATTGCTGGAAGAAATACGAGTTGCAAAGAATGAGATCATTGGTGACATTCCCTCCACAATAGGATTGCTTCTAAATCTCGTTCACATCGATGTGTCCGAGAACAAGCTTAGCTTTCCTCTTCCGAGTGAACTGGGGCAGCTACTGAATCTCAGGACGATAGTGGCCAGGAGAAACTCATTGCTGGGTCCAGTGCCGACTGAGATTGGCCTCATGCGGAATCTTGTGACATTGGATGTCTCGGAGAACTTCATCAGCAGTTTTCCTTTCGAACTGCAAAGCCTGTTAAATATCCGCTTCTTTGATCTTTCACACAATATCATCATCGGCAAACTTCCTTCAGAGACCAAATCGCTCGACAAACTGACAACATTGCGTCTCCGTGGGAACTTTCTGCAAGGACAGATTCCTTCGTGGGTAGAAAGGTCGAAGTCCCTTGTCCATTTGGACTTGTCGTCGAACTACTTCACAGGTTCTTTGGCGACACGGATTTGGTCTCTTCCCAAACTCCAGTATTTGAATGCCTCTCATACGAGTCTCCATGGCGCTTTCCACTTTGGCTCGGAGAGCCTCCAAGTGCTTGACCTCTCCCGGAGTGGATTTACGTCGATGTTGGATGCCACACTTGCGCGTTCAACGAACCTCACAACTCTCAATCTCGCAGGGAGAACCCTTATCTCCACAATCCCGACGGAGATTGGCTCTCTCACCAAGCTGATTAACATCGACATGTCGCATAACGAATTAGCTGGATCCATCCCATCGCAATTGCAGTCCCTCACCAAATTGCAATCCTTCGATATACGGCGTAGCGGTTTGGATGCCATAAAGATACCCCTTCAAGCCTTTCATCATGCCGACTTGAAAGTTCTTCGCTTGACCGGAAACGGTTTCACAGGCTCATTGCCTTCCCAGATTGGCTTATTTTCGTCCTTGGAAAACCTTGACCTTTCCTACATGTCACTATCAGGATCGATACCCTCGGAAGTCGGGTTGCTGTCACGATTGACGGTTTTTGGTGCATCTCACAATCACCTCACTGGCAAAATTCCTCCTGAATTATTGTCTTCAAATTTGGTCTCGCTCGAACTCGATGATAACTCCTTATCCGGAACCTTGCCAGTGGAGCTTGGGCAATTATCAAGGTTGGCTGTTCTGTTCATCAATGAAAACCAGTTATCAGGCCGTATTCCAACAACAATCGGTGCTTTGATCTCGCTCCAGGACTTCAGGGCGTATTTGAATAGTCTTACTGGGACCATACCTAGCGAAATTGGTTTGCTGCGTGAGCTTCACACCTTGGGACTCGGCAGTAACTCGCTGAGCGGGAGCTTGCCAACCGAAGTGGGCCTGTTGACACTCATGAGAGAACTGGTTGTTCAAGAGACCTTCCTGAGTGGTGTTGTCCCGTCTGAAATCGGTTTGCTCACGGAGCTGCATTCCTTGTGGGTGTATGACAATCCATATCTCAGCGGCTCCATACCCTCTGAGATTGGGATGCTCTCAGATTTGTGGGTTTTGGCGATTGAAGGGTGCAGTCTGACGGGAGAGCTTCCGTCTGAAATCGGCCAGATGTCAAGATTGGAGGGACTTCACGGCGAGAACAACCTTCTGACGGGAGAGCTGCCTTCGGAAATGGGGCAGATGCCTCTTCTACACAGGATTGACCTTTCAGGCAACGCGCTTTCGGGTACAGTACCACCTGAATTCGAAATGTTGGCGGAGCATATGCTCTTCGTGAGCACTGTTAGGGGCTGGGGTTATCTGAACATTTCCGATACAGATATCACAGGGTCGATCTCTGATGCCTTTTGTATACCAAATCAGACTGATGCTGACATTGCTTTTGGAAATGTCTCCCTTGTTGCAGTGGACTGCGACAATATCATTTGTACTTGTTGTCGATGCGTGACACCGCAATCTTCCATGTCCCCGCGCGTTCCCAGCGCCTCGCCCTCTTCCAACGCTCCGTCGCACAGCCATGCGCCATCACTTTCTCCTTCCTTAACATTCCAGCCATCCAACAGCTTTGTTCCTACAGAGTACCGACCCGTGTGTGATGGTTTTGCCTCCATCGCATCAGTAGGGTCTCGACTGTCCATCTCCGATCTGGACGACGCTTCGGAGGTAGTCGAGCTTCCGTTCTTCTTCAGATGGAGGGGGGAGGCTGTCTACACGGCGATCACTGTCACGACGAATGGAGTTGTATTTCCAGGCGAGGTCGTTTGGAGGAATACCGCCGGTGCTCCTCCTCATGGATGCTGTGCCCCTGAGCCTATCATTGAGTCTGGAAGGTACAGTATTCCAAGAATCGCAGTTGCTCATGCAGATCTTGGATCTGGTGGGGATATCTATACGGCCCAACTCGAAGACACGTTCGTTATTTCATGGGAGGGCGTTGCTCTGCACAATGATTTTCTGCAGGACAAGCTCGACTTTCAAGTTTTACTGTACGAAAATGGCAGCGTCGAGATGAGATGGGGAAGAGGCTCTCCGATCATTGGAGGTTTTGCTGCTGGGTTGGAAGATGACTCAGCGAGTTCTGCCGTACCAGCTACAGGTTTCCCGTTTGTCGATCTCTACGGACTTGCGAATGAGTTTCCCGAGAACCAGTGTCGCAGATTCGCTGTATTTGAAGGCAGCTACCTGGAGATCTTTTCCTGGAACTATTGAGCTCTATTGAGCTCCCCCCTGTCCATCTAAAGGTTCTCCAAGCAATACCTTGGGCCGGGAAGCTGAAAGACCTTCCAAACCCAGCTGTCCCTTGAGGTACACATTTGATTGCCGACTCTTGTCTGCACTCGAGATCGCAGCAGAGAAACAGGAGATGAAACCACTGCTTCACAGAATGAGGAAAAGTGCTGTTGATGCGCGACTTGATCTTGATCATACATGGTAACTAATATAAATATATAAGCAGATAACTATTTTACGACACCCTGTTGCGCTTTGCTTTGCCGTGCATATGATAAGCAGCGAAAAGGAAGCAATCGTTTCACTTTCAATTGTTTGCTAGCAGCTTGGAAAACCCTCCCCGTCCCACGCTCTTGTCAGCTTTTCCCAACCAGCTCACCAACGCGTTTGTATCTTGATTCAATCGATCCTCCAAGGGTACTTCAAACAGGTCAGTGCTTCGTTGCTTATCACTGGCACGATTTGAATACAATTCGTTGACAAGGGCAGTCACATAGCTCCGGCGGTCTGGCGCGTTTTCAACAATGACGTTGTGCTCGTTCACGGCTGGCTGAGTCCCCATTGCAGAAGCGGTCCATTGGGCAACTTTTTCCGGGGATGGCAGCCACTCTTTTGTTTTAAACTTGGAGATCAAAACAGGTTCAACCGTAAACTCCACTTCGATTTCACCTTTCGCATTTGGTACAAACAAGTTGTCGACCTTGTACCACAGCTTTGTCACACTCGTAGAGGTCTTTGCTGGTGCTGGGATAGGTACTATAACCGTACCCATCAAATCCGGGTCAGTCATTTTGTCATGATCATAGATTTTCAGAAACGCCGTTCCACAGGCCCGAATCGTGTCTCCTGGTTCCTCCTTCTCGCTGTCCGTCAGACTCTGGCGATGCGTCGTCATGTCAGCAGGCATGGTTTGCTCCTTCTTGTTGGGAACACTAAAGGAAAACGTTGAGTTCCACATAGGGTCGCATGTTTTGTCGCAAGTTTTCGTTTGCCCCAGACGCTTGTCAATCCCCACAAACGCAACGACATAAGGGTCGGAAGTTGTTCGTTGGCGAGTCAAGAAATGACGATCTTTGGCGACCAAGTCTCGTCCCTGCACAATCTTCATCGTGACATTGTAGCTTTGTATCATGGAGAACATGATTAACCCCTTTCTATCTCTTTAATATGACTGGTTGTTATCGTTATCAGGTTGCAATGAACCAAACGAAGATGAATGAACTGATGTATCAACGAATGTGATGAAACATGGAATTTGGCCGTTGGTGCTCTGAAAACGTGACCAGAGAAAAACACCACGACTAAAATTGTACTGTACTGGACTACGACGTAGTACTCACACTAGCTATGTGGTACAGTACGAGCCTTCAGCCGCGAACAGAGCATTCATTGCCAATGGCGGATTGAATCGCGGCGCACTCGGACGACGAATGGTGGTTACGTTGGCATCAGAGAAGAGTATGCAACCGCTTCGACCAGTGTTCAAACTACAAGTGCATTGACACAGCCAACCGCAGCTAACATCTATCCCAGGACAATGCTTTTAAGCACACCGAACCCAGTAGGTATTATATTCCGTTCTTGTCGTCGGGTAAGCATAGACGAGACCGATTCGGAAACTTTAAAAAGAACGACGAGACTGCTTTATGTCATAGGAAGACATTGTAATTGATCTAAGTAGTTTGAGTGATAGTTCAACACAAAGACTTCTGATGGAAACAAAGCACGGGAATCAGCAAGTGATTCAACTCGAGTGGGTTAAAGGGGTCCGTTTCGAGGTCCAGGATACGGCACCCGCTGCTAGACTGAGCGGAGTTGATAAAGAGCAGGCCATTTTCCACGTTGATTGTGTGACCCAATCCAACATACCCTCGATTGGCAATGTCGACAGGAGGAATGGGGTTGCTGTTGGGACCAGGAGCAGATGTTCCACCAAGAGCGGAGAGTCGAATTATGAACAGGGAGGGGTTTGAGCCTCCTTGAGCTGCAACGTATGCATAGGTGATTCCATTGCTATCCGTATGCACATTCGAGTCGCGCCAAGGATCGCCACCAGTCATTGCAATGTATTGCACTTGAAACGGAGAAACAGGATTGGTAACATCAATAATGTGTAGTCCGTTGACACTACACTGCATCGCATACTCTCGACCATCTGCGAGGCGGGTGAATTCAAGTTATTGGGGAAGGGAGAAGAGCTAGTGGTTAAGAAACGATGCAAATGCTGACATCAAGGGGCGAGACCTTTGCAACAGTCATTCTTGCTTACCAATGGTTACTCCCCATATGCCATTGTATTCAATGCTCGGGTTGGGCTTGAGCGTTCCGAGCAACACCACATTTCCATTCCCAGAGTAGTTGGCAGTGACGGGAGGAGCACTGGCAGAGGGACGAGAAGCCGCGGCGGCTGCTGATGTAGACAAGCCATTGTTGAGTTGGAGGAGGCCAGAAAGGTAGTCTCCAGTCTCGGCAGAGAAGCCTCCAGCCGCGAGCTGAGCTTGAATGTAGGAAGTCAGAGCTTGCTTCTGGAACACGGCGTCACTGTTGCCATGGCGAATGGTCTCCAAGTGCTCCTCGTTGTTCTTTATGGTGACAAGTTCCAGAATGCTATTCATCTGCGCTTGAGTAATTTCTCCAAAGGTAATCATGCTGTCGAGAAAGTCAGCAAGAGTGCCACCCATCATCATCCCATCAGCCGAAGCCATCTCGTTTGACATCATGCTACGGACACCACCACTTTCATAGTCCAAACCAGAAACGACAACCCCTGTGACGGCAAGGAGAGTAGAGAGAGCCCACGCAAGAATTTTCATGGTGACTTCAGCAACAACGTACTTGGCTCGATTGTGAGTGCGTTTTCAAGATTCGAAACAGACCTTCCGACTCGTTTGTGTCGCGGAAATGAGACGGATCACAAGAATCCAGAGTTTCGCCACACCAATATGGGAAATTAAGGGGCACCAGCACCGACTCCGATATGATACCGCCGCTATGATAAAATGGTTATTCGTGAGGATAAGTAATACACTGTTTGTTGGACCAGAAAAATTCATTTGTAGCCAATCGGAGGTTTACGTGGCGAGTCTTAAGACACCACGGCCTCTTGACCAACGCATAATCTAGACCGTGAACCAGAAGCATTTTTGAAAAGCCCTCATCTCTTGACATTCTGAGCTCAAACCCATAGTTAGTGAGGGGCTTCTTTCGGACGAATTGGCGTGGATTTCGCGCTGGCAATTAAACAATAACAAACTGCCCAACACCTCTCACATTACATGACGAATCTGGACATTTTTCTTTGGTCCTGATGGGGTGTCCTTCCATCTAGAGGATGGAAGAGTACCGTAGTTGTCAACAACATTGAGACTGGAGAGAACTGAGTCCTGGAATGGGCTGGGGGCGGCAAAACGATCGAAAGTGATGCAGGTTATTGCGATGCTTATCGGACGAAGACCTGAGACAAGCCCTCTCTCTCTCTCCCTTGGTACTGGCCTAGCCTGTACTGTAGGAGCGAGGAGGGTCTCTCCCAAGCACCTCTCGTTCTCACACTATCATCGAGTCGGCCGCGCATTGATTTGGGATTCATTCATTTTGAACAAGAAAAGCGGTTAGACCCGCCCCCGTACGTACGACGATAGTCGCGAGCAAAGCCAGCTTACTACTTTGGGTGTGCGCGCGTATGTAAGATAGAGATAGGGTTTTTCGTAGTTTTTGCAACAGGGGAGTTAGCAGAGGCCAAAATCGTTCCCGTCACACAGCAATCTTGTAACAGCCGAAAGCCACTGCTCCAGTCGCAAAATCTTGGTGAGCCCAAATTCACAGCGAAGATGACCCCATACAAAATTGCAGTCTAATTTACTAGCTCACTCTTTGCTGTTTCGGATTTATTATAATCGCCTTGTCGTTGGGCGGAGTTCTTCTGCAACCGCAATCGGGACCGTTTCGATATCAAACAGAACCGATGGGCAAAGTACTTTTCTCTCCCCGATAATAGGAACCTCCTGTCAGAAGCCGACTGGAAGAGATCAACTTCCGATCCAACGTGGGACTGGCCAGAACCCGAATCGATGAAAGACTACTCTCAATTGACCAACTCTTTTGAGAAGTTTGAATCTATCTGTGGTCTCAAAACCAATCTCTATTCGACAAACTCAAGTACTTTGGAATCTACCGAGACGACGGTAGTCTAGCCATCTTCCCTGGGATTCTATGAGCCAACACCATCAATGGGTCTGTCAATGAGCAGACGGGCAACGATTCTCTCAAGTTTACGTCTGACGTTTAGAAGCCCAACACTTCTAACAGCTCTATCGGCAAGACAACGATAATGACAGAGAATCACTTCCCATTCCTCGATGTGGAACTTTTTTGTAACACTGACGATGACCTCACCTTCCAAGTGCACATCAAACCGAACCAAGAAATCAAGTACACGGTACCTAAACGCAGGAAGCTCCCATACTCCAGATTGCTTCAAAGCAACCCACAAAGGAGTATGCAACCGCTTGACCAAGCTCACCTCCTCTTCCAACTCCAACGTCAATTATCCACTCAACAAAATCTACCCTCGACACTTCCAGGGTGACAGGCCTTATTGACGGAACTACTACTCCAACCCTATTGGAGAGTAAAAAGTTGATTGCGTCAAACCTTGCCGACATCCCTTCAGCAGATATCAAACGACACTGAGATCGTGATCGCAAGCGTGGATCTATTTCTGTGTCGGCTTCAGCACCTTCTGGAAGAAGTCAATTCACAAGACAATCGCCGAGATCAAGGTGGATTTCCCAACGCTCAGATGGCTCCATGTGTCGAGGTCGTACCATTGTTTTCTGAACCTCCATGGACTTTTCCAGGGTGACCTAAACTCCAAGGTCACAAAGAACATCACCTCCCTAGACTGTACAACACTCCCATGCAACTGTCCTAAGCAAGACAAGTGCCTCTACGGAGGAGACTGTCGTACTAAGATCGTTGTGTACGAGGCAGTCTGTGAAGTCATCAGGAAAAAGTACATTGGGAACACCCAACAGCACGTGAAGACACGCATCCAGCAGCATGTGTAGGATACAAATCGTCTCTTTGTTAACGGGAAAAGATCAGATTCCTTTGCCAACCATTTCTACCAGTTGGTGCCAGAAGGTACTCAGAGAAAAGAAGTCAGGAACTATGTCAGAGTGTTCGTCAACATTCTCTGGCAGGGCAACCCAATGCCATGCGTAAAAGCCTTTGGCACTCCTGGCTGCAAACCCTGCACCAAGGAATGGATGGTGATTCTGAATCTAACTCGAAAGACTCCTCACTTGGCAATCAACAAGTGCAATGAAGTATATGGCGCCTGCCGTCACAGGCCGCGCTTCCATAGGTTTAATCAGCCATGAATGTGTGATGTCAAGGCCAGCAATGATGAGTCCATCAAGGACGAAAGAGTCCCAAGACCCAGTTCAACCTCCTCAGTTGATAGTGAATCCTCCACTTCCTCGTTTCAGTCATGCAATAAACGAGATCCAGAGATCCTAACGATCACTGAACCCAAGCCACTACTCAACCATGGCGGCACCCAAGTCAAGCTGTTCAACTGGATCACCAACAGTGCCAATGACATCCAAGCGCGTTCCTACATTCTACGCTCTAGATTCCATGGCATTGGCATCAACGGGCCTGTCCAGTCCGAACCTCCTTCTATACTCCTCTCTCCCACAGTATCAACGATACAGGCAACATCACCCATACCAGGGCCATCTATTATGATGTCTAACCATATCTACACTCACTGGGTGGCTTGACATGTCTAGACAAAAAATACCAGCCAACTAACTGACGATCCGGCCAACTCGCTACATGTAGTAATTTGCAACGCTGGTTCACCAACGGTTTATTGGTGGATACAATCTAATTTACAAGCTCACTCTTTGCTGTTTCGGATTTATTGTAGCTACTAACCTATGTTAGTTGATCCCATACACAATTTAGAGTACACAATATTCTTAGCTAGTTGACCCCATACACAATTTAGAGTGGGGTCGGTAGGGTGATCCCAATCAGTACTACTATACTGAGTTTACTTAGTGCGGCAAAGATTCAAATGACGAGCAAAGTTGTTGGCGCGCTTCTCAAAAGATTGTGAAGATTGCAGTCAACGTCTGGATCAAATTCAAAGGCCAGATACCTTGAAAGTCATTTACGTTGATAACTGCTGTAACATCCCAGCAAAACTACAGGAGATCTTTGGAACAAATGTCCA
>JAVCKV010567696.1:0-10333 GCA_032274145.1 Herpochondria borealis | reverse complement strand
CAATCTTTCACCATGTGACGAAGTCTTTCTAGACACTCCTCCCTCTCTTGGGCAAACTATGGCCCAAAGGATGGCTGACGAGCCAAAAGGTAAACTTCGTAAGAAGACCCATGCAACCTAAAAAGTCTTGAAAGTCATGGGCTAAACGATTAAAGTCGTGAAAGGGAACATATAAGACGTGGTCTCGATCGACCGCCTCACGAAGGCTCCGCATTTTTACCTCACGACTTTAAAGCCTTGTACCCCGCCTACTCAAGCCACATTCCACCGCCATACGCCAACCGAGCCACCGTCTTTCCAGACTCTCTCGCATTCGTCTATAATAGGCAGCGATCTTGACCCGTCGGAAAGCCCGGATCCTGAGGCTGATCCCCCTCATGACCTGCTAGCAACAGAATTAGAAGTCAATGCATCGGACCCCCCGTCACAACAAGTTATACCGTCTAACAAGGAAGAACTTGAGTCGACTCATGAGACTAAACAAGGACTTCCGAATCAAACAGGCACCGGCTCCAGCGACTTAAAATTCGACAGCAACAGCCCAGAAAATGAACCCTAGAAGGAATACGTCGTGGATCATTTGGCGGCGTCTCGCCAGACTCCACCAGGCACAGTCTACAAAGTCAGATGGTGTGGCTAAAAAGCCTCCAATGACACATGGGAACCAGCCACAAACATGCCACACAACCTGCGGGAGCGGTTCCACGCATCAAATGCTAAAAAGATCGTTGCTCGGAGCCGACGAGGTCGTCGGCCTAAGAAGGGGAGGATGAACTGACCCCGGTCCACGCCGGAAGCAATAATAACCAGACAGAAAAACAAGAAATCATTTTAAGACTAGAATAATACGACTCAAAGGAAGACTGCACCAAAGACGACTAAAATAGGACCAACGGCTAACTCAAGTCACGACAGGGACGCTTATCCCCAACCGACGAGGGAGTATTTTCATCCTCCGGCAAGTTGGCGCTCGCACGGTCAGTGGCCTCTTCGACGGCATCCCTGGCTCCGGAGACAATGCCTTGCGAGGCTCGCGAGAAGCGCGCCGTAAGACCCCTGAGGACCGCTCCTCGACCCTTCTGGGTTGAGGGGTATCCGATCTTCCCGGATCTAGAGGGCAAAGTCTCCAACAACTGTCCCTCGAGTTACGCCGAGCGAGCTACCGAGACTACCACAGGCGTTCTCTTCGACAAATCGTACGACTCCATAAGTCACTTTACCACAGTAAGGGTACTACAGGATCAGTGCCTAGCAAGCGCGCAGCACTGGATCTGTACGCCTACAAAATTCAGTACGCACGATGGAACGACCGGCGATTTTTGGGCGTGACTGTATTATCCCTCACTTCTGAATTCATGTTTGAACTTTGACTCTCTACCCCCGGATGAAAATATGTAGTTGGAAATTGGGCCCGATTTGGCCAATCGAAAATTTGGGCCGGGGGATATCACATGCTTGAATTGGGGTGCAATATTTTACCTGCAAATTAGGTGGCCTACGCGCGCGGGCCCAATGGACACGCAAATTTCGTTTCTGAAGGTGATTGTACGGTGCAAACTCTGCACATTGCACCATTATGTGGTACCATAGATATTTTGGCTGCGCTGCAGTACTGCCGGATGTACATGTACAGTATATTTTTTTTGCAGGGTTCGCCTACTGTTTCTACTCTACAGTTTTACTGAGCTGGTGTTTATACAGTAAGTGCAATGACGCAAGCTTGATGCGATGCTTTGTACTGCTGTGCGGATGGTTGTTGTGCGGCATGCAGGTGCATAATGACTTATGTGCAGTGACGTGTGAGATAGGTTTATAGTAGACATGTATTGCGTTTTTAAAGTGAAACCGGGCCGCGATGGCTGTACAGTGGAGTGTTTGAGTGTATGGAGTTGTTTTTTGGTGGGTATTTATGGTAGTGTACATATTTGTTACACTAGGCGACGTTCGGGGCTACAGCTGCCCAGTGGAGGCTTATGTGTCTACCGCCATGTCGAAGGGGACAACTATTTTTGACGGTCCAATGGTTGGGCCAGGATAGAATTGGACAGCGCCCGCTTCAATGTTGCGTGGACCAGGTTTTTCACCTGAACTGTAGAAGGAAAATTTGTCCTGTAAGTACGCTAGTAAGTGAGGGCTCTTCAGCCGGTACTTAGGTACAGACCGCCAAGGGCCGTTTGTGTTTGTGCGAAGGTATTAAGGTACTGGGGAAGCACAGATGTCTAGCCTTCCAATAATTTTTTTACTTATTTGCCTTCTTTTCTTGCTTGCTTTCCCACGCTCGGCCCCTCCATTTCCATTCCGAAGCGGGTGGTTTGCACGGCCGCATAGTAGTAGCTAAATCACGACAAGTGACCTCAGTTGGCGTTCTTCAAGACGTGGCCAGCTCCTACGACGACTGTGCGACTACCCCATCCAGGCTCTACCACGCCTTTGTCATTTTCTGTGTGCGTTGGGTAGCTAGTAGCGCGTACCACAATTTTTTACCCAGCAGCAGCAACAGCAGGCAGACCTATCAACATCACTAGGAGTATAAAGTGTAAAACTGAAATAAGAACAATGCTAGAGATACTCTTATGCTCTTCGCTCTCAAGAACTTTTAGTTACTAAACAATATACAGCGAAACAGCAAAAAAGTGCACATAGAGTCCTGGAAGATCCCTAAAATAGATGAATTATGATTTATCAAATTTTTAGCAATCCATTTTAAAAATTGAACCCGGTACAGTGTCAAAATCGGAGCTATTCGATTTCTGCTTATTTTGACGCCTTTTCGAAAAAGATAAATTTGAAACGTAAACATCAAGCTTTACACTAGTCCAAGTTGTTCTTGTAAAGATCGAAAATAGCCTGAGATATGTCCCTTGCATCACATCACTGATCCTTCCAATTTGTGCCACCGCGAAAGTATGCTGACCTTACTACACTATCACTATAGTGCCTGCAGAGAATATTCTTGAACAAGCAGACTTCTCTATTGCCTTCATGGGTGGATGGAATGTCTCTAAATGGATTCATGGCCGAATTATAATTCGTAGAGTCGAACTTTTCAGCTGTGAAACTCCTCACAGCGTGTGGTTTCACATCACGCTTCAACAAAGGATTATTTTTCCATTTTGTGTCGGATCTGAGCGACTTAACTTCCACTACGCCTCTTTTAAGCTTTGAAAACTTGAACACATAGTACGGCGTTATCTTCAGAGCTGAAGGCATTGTATATAATTGTTCCCAGAATTCCTTCCACTTTACCCATCTAAATTCAACAGAGCAAACTACCGAGTTTGTCGAAAAGCTAGCATCCACCGTGTACATCTTATCCATAGGCGTAATAACATTTTGAAGCTTCATCTGCCTTTTCAAAAACCCAAATGCCACGTCACAACGATTTTTGGATGCCCGGCAACTAAAAATTTGAGCGTGATTTCTTCCTCCAGTTTAAATTCAAATTCTCTACAAGAAAAACCAGAACATTTATCTGCTCTTGTTTTTCCCCACAAATTTCCGCATGTAGCTTTCGCACCTTCACGCCCCCCTAAATCCTCACTCTCGGTTTTAGCAACAGCAATAGTTTAGAACGGTCATAAGGGGCCTGCGCACCGGACAGCTGCGAGTACTACACGTGTGCCACCCACGGTACCCCAAAAAACCCTCACCACTTCGCCACCCCGCACTCAGTGACACGGGTGGTAACGGCATACAGCGCACCGTGGTTGGCCCCGCTAATCTTCCACTCCACCACTCTGGAGTTCTATGGCTATTAATTGGCCTATCCATGTGCGTCACTCACTAGTAGTTGCCTAAAATCTTCGGTCTACTTCTAGTTCTGACTGCCTTATTTAGAGTGTCTGATTTAGGGCATATTGCGCTATAGGAGGGTACTGTACGAGCTAGGATACTCTGTGTAGCTTATTTTAGGTATTTTTCCCTTGGGCCGTTATTGATCACGAATCCCACTTCGGGCGCTGTCTCAGTCGCTATATGATCTGCCTGGGTGGCGCCGGGGTTCGGAGGACCGGACATAAAGCTAGGTAGCGAGATTCTTCCGCCAATTAAAGCCTTTTCCCGTCTCACTTATTCTTTTCCCATTTTTCCTTCCTTTTTTCTCTCTCCTGGGGTGTTTTTCAACGCCTCTGAGTGGACTAACACAGGTCTTGACGGCGATACCCCGTCCAGCCTCACTTTTCTGCCGAACGACAAAACGCCCGCCATGCTGTGGAGTCGAAGGTCTACGCCGCACCACGGCTCCATGGGAATCTACATCGAGCTCGCGTTTCGTCGCCTCACGGGCTTCTCCAAGTTCGCGCGCCACGGCGCAAGCTTATTATCTGCATCCCAACTCTATAGCGTGCTTTCAAACCTTTCCTTGCGGCCCCGGGTTATGTACACCCCTAAAGATGCAAATCTGCGCCTCGGTGCCTTATTAATACAGTATCCCAAGGGCTTATTAGCGGCCTCATTTGGTAATTAAGCAATCAACCGCAAGGTGGCTCTTTATTTCTAAAGCTAAGTCACATTGGGCTTCACAATACATCTTCTTGTATCTCTGTCTCGTCTTTCTCAGGAAGCGAGCTATTCTGTGCCCAATTCGCCTTTTTTCCGCGCCTCAGTGCCTTTATACTCCCTTACCAGCCTTTATCCGGCTGTAAAACAAGAAAACCGCAGCATCCGGCGCCACAGTGCTTTTTAGAGTAACACAGCCTGACGGAGCCCTACAAGATAGCCTTTGGGCACGGGAAGTCTGTACTCTTCCTGCTTTATTCCTTTGCGAAAAGTCGCTTCTCAAGGAGTCCTTTTTTATCCCCCAACTCGCTGGTGTTCTGCCGACACTCGGCCGTGTTCCGTCATCGTACCGACTGTTGCTCGTCACCGCACTTCCGTGCTTGTAACTTAAATTATCTACCGTTTTTCCACCCCTTGAACGGCTAGCTCCTCTTGGAGCGCTCTTATGTAATACTCTGCACCTCACCTGAGCCGCCTGTACATGAGGCTTCGATCCAATCGTCAGCACCCTCGTGCAGGACATCGACCTTTCGGTGTGTAGTTTTTGAAATTGAGTCACAGGAGGGGGTTTTTCCTTTTTTAAAAATTTTGTTTAATTCAATTCGGGAATAATAAAAATCACATTAAAAGTTTAGTTCAGTGTGAATAAGAGAACGAGACGTTTACAGCCACGTAGAAGATGTGTAATTTAAGAGTAGAGTCATCAGCCACAATTGAAACAGCCGTAGAATGTTTCTTGGAACTCTCTACAGTAGAGTAGTCGCGTTCGACGTAATACTTCAAAAAAGCCGGTCGCATCGAGGTCGAGAATAGAAACATCTGTGCCAAACGTTTGAGTGTGTATGTGTCGGACGGAAATAACAGTCGTGGGCGACTGTGGGAAAGCATTATGACATTTCCTCTTCTTCTTTTCACATCTCAATGCGCAGGGGAGGGTGACGTGATTTAATTCTTATATTGCTATCCATACTCATCCCTCTCATCAATTCATCAATGTTGTTTTCGACCGCCGAAGGCACGGCTTGGCCCCTGCTCCTCCCAACACCCGCCCTACATCACCTCAAGTAATACTGCACGCACACATGGCATGCAATTACATAAAACCCTACTACAGAGTTATTCTTGACGTAATCAAGCCCACGACCCCTCGTAGATAAATCGTTTTAACGTTTTTCTCTCTCTTCAATCAGCTCGGGACTGATGTCCGACAGCGGTGAGCTAAGTATCAAATGTGAATTCACAGCGGAAGTGTGAAATGGGAAAGGAGTGAGAGCCTCTCCAGCTGTGAGATTGAACTTGAGGCTGATCCCGGATGCGAGTGTGGCACTGGTACTGTACCGCAGGTTCAAGGGATGTTTACGGGGTCGATGTGGAATCGAAGAATCAGGTGGGTGGTGTAAAGGGGGAGCAAGGTAATTGACAAGTACCGTAAATTGCCATTGGCGATGTGGATTGGGCAGCGTGGCGGGAGCCATGCTGTGCGGCTGAACAATTGGTGGACGTGGTTGCGAAAAGGATGCCGGACGTTGGACATGATTGGGTGTAGTGGCCACATATAATTGCAGGTAGGAAGAAAAAGTACTACTGTACACAATGTGTCATATACGGTACTTGTATATATATTGATGATATATACAGTAGAATATATGCGATAAATGTATGTGTGAGCAAAGATACGTGTACGATATATGTGTGTACTATATTTGCCACCATTTTTCCTTTTATTTTCACTGTTTTACGCGGTTTTTACACTGCAGTAAGGCTTTACAGAACATTTACACTGTATGTACACATACCAGTACCTATACCTGTACTTTCGGGCAGTTTCCACACTTTTTATTACTATTACTTATTTTAAACCCTAAACTGCTCCCTGAACTGCGCTTCATGTCCGGAGTCCCAACTTGGACTGTCTTGCAGACAGTGCGGAAACCGATCCACCGTACCAAAAAAAGAAAACGCAGAAACAAGAATTTATTAAAAAAACCCATCCACAAAGCGCACACTGCGTACAGCTGTAACCCTTTTTTAACGGGGATGTGCCATTTGGGAGGGGTACTCCAACTTGCAGAAAGCGCGGTTGCGAAAACTTTCAAAATGTGGCCTGGAATCGCGGAAGTTCAGGCACCAATCGTCAGATCTAATTATCGCATTCAGTACGGCGGGGAGGGGGGCAGGGACGCCGTGTGTGTGTGATAGCTGTACCTACACAGACTGAGTAACGTACTTTTCATTTGTGCGTCAGACATTGGGATGACTGTAAAAAGAGAGGATAAACAAAAAGAAAAAGAAAATTTTATTTAATAGAGTGAAAGGGGGAGTGGCGGGCGAATTGTGCTGCCCCGTATTAAATTGTTGGATTGTGGGGAGGGAGCAGCCTCGACAGTGATGTTTTAAATTTAGTCATTGGTCATCTTGGAAAATCTGCAGTGCTGGGCTGAAAAGAAAGGAAGAAAGAAAGAAAAGAAAAGACTTGAGCGCGCCAACGGGCGGCCACGGAGGTAGCAAGTATTTCAGTGCGAGTTAGGGGGATGATGAACGGCTCGGAGGTGCCACCAGTGCTGGCGGGTATGCCCTTTTTATTTTACTCATAATTCTATATTCCGGCGCGAGGCGGATGGTTATCGATGAGCGGTCCATGTCCATCATGTTCACTCATGTGAGGGCACGAGGTCCGATTCACTTGAGATTTTCGTTAAGGGCAGCCAATGAGGCCCTCCCGATGATCTTTGTGGAGTGGCTGCAAAAAAAAGCAGCCAAGCACAAGGACAAAAGAAAGCAAAGAGCGCGGCCGGCCTCGAAGACGACGGCTCGGATACTGCTGCTGCTGCTGTTGATGTTGCTGTCGGTGCTACTTGTCGAGAAGGAGGTTACTCAATTTAAACTAAGGATAGTAATGCTGCCGCAATGCGATGAAAAAAATGCATGCATGCATGTTGGGGAGCCTGATTTCGGTGCGTGCATGCCTCTGACGCAGTCCCCGTGGACTGTAAGTGAAGGGCAAAGAGAGCGGAGGTGGTCGCAGACCGTTTGTTCGGGCGTTATTATGCCCACGCCATCCCCCATGCAGAACGCTTCTTCCTCCCAACCACCATAACAGTTCACCAGTCGAGTCACAGATTTTACATTGCGTATGATTGCCAGCAGCCCCCTTTTTTCTTCTAGTGAGAACATCATGTGTTCACGATCGACTCTCACAAAATCCGGTAACCGGTCTCGGACATATCCTGCTCGACCTTCGGCGATATGATCAACGAGTGGAAGCCACAAGCCGAGCGTGGAGTACGAGGGGTAGAAAAAGGGAACGAAACAAACGCGTACAAAAACCAGAAATTCACAAACCCACTCGCAAAACCCCAAGAAGAAATACCACACCGAACCTGCGGCTGAGATCTGCATCTGGGGGGGGCAGTGGGGGCGGTGGGGGCGGTATTAATTATTATAAATAAATAAATAAGATGTGCGAGATATTTGGCGCCCCTTTACATTGCCGTGTTACCAAACACGACGACCAATGACACTCGCCAAAAGTGCAGCAAAGCGACCCGTCACCGCCGTCCTTGGGCCATGTGCCAATCCCACAGGTGTTGGCTCCGCACTCCACTTTTGTCGTTATTTCTAGCCACTGCGCCCCCTTCCTGCTCCGCTTCGACTGCGCCAGCCCGCCGGCCGCCGCGGTCCACCGCGCGCGTGCCGTGCCACAGCTCTTTTCTGCCTTTTTTCGCCACTTTCAACCCAACGTGTCCCTATCGACAAGTACCCGAGGGGGGGCGCGGAGAGGGAAAGGAAGTGGGAGAAAGCAAGCGAGAGAGAGGGAGAAAGAGAGGGGGCGAAGGGGGAGGGTGCGGCGGAGGGAAGCGGGAAAAGGACCTTTGCCCCTTTACTTCAAATCCCGAACGCGTTTCTTTACACACGTCGTGACTGACTCCAGTGACGTGCCCGCTTCACTTCGCTTCTCCGCTACTCCCGCTACTCCCGCTACCACATCCGCCACTTTCCTACCGCGCCCAACCATTGCCGTACCGCCCCATCACCCATCACTCATCCCAACCCCCCTTGCATAATCGTCCCATGGGCCTCTCAGCGTTGTCAGCCGTTCTGCGACGAAAGCTCGCTCCCCTCTCCGTCCGCTCCGGCAAACCTCCCCCGGACCAAAAGCAATCCGCATGGTCGCGCAATTCCCTCGACTCCCCGCTCTCACGCTCACGCTCGCGCAAGTCCGTTGACTCCCCGCATTCCAGGTCGCGCAAGTCACTCGACTCCCCGCATCTATCCTCTCGCAAGTCGCTCGACACCCCGCTCAATGCCCCGCTCACCGTCGCCGTCCAAGTCGACGTCGCGGCCAACCTCTCCATCGACGACCCCGGCGCCAAACCCGTCGCCAAACCCGTCGCCAAACCCGTCCTCAAACTCGTATCCAAGCCCGTGGAGAAGCCGGCCGACAGACCGAAACCGGCCAAGAAGACACACCAAAAGCAGCAACCCGCAAAGCAACCCGTGCGAACGGCCTCCAGAACCTCCAACCTCTACTCGTTCCGTCCGAGTCAGCGTCGCACCCGCTCGAAGGACGCCTCGGCCTCCGACATTATTTGCACCCTCTCCTCGCTCGACGCGGTTCCGCCAGCGAACTTCACGGCCAACATAGCCGACCGTCTCTGCTCCGACAACAACTTACTCTCAGACTTTCTGCGCCCGCTGATTGACCCTACTGTACGCGACCTCTCCGCCAACCTTCTCACTGCCCCGACTGCCTCTCACTCCTGCATCCTACTCACCACGAAAGCGCCCGGCAATGCCGACACGCCGGCCTCTGCTCAACTCGCGGCCGACAACGATGCCCGCTCCCATCTGCGCTCCGCCTGGATTGTCGCCACATTTCTGCGCTACGGCCCGCCGCAACTCCGTCGCGCCCTCACCACCCATGCCCCGCACATCAAGCGACTCGCCTCCACCTTTGACGTCGCACCAATCATGCTCGACGTCCCGCGTGCAGAGCTTGTTGCAGACCTGCTGCGAACCTTGCTGCACGCCCATCCGCGGGAGACCGCAACTGTACTCGTTGAGAAGGAGGTGCTGTCATCCTTGCTTCGAAATGCGGCCCAGCCGCCCGTGGCAGACCTGCTGCCACGACTCGTGGCATCGCGGCCCTTCCCGTCGGGACGCATTGTTGCCGCGCACAAACGTGCCATCGTCGGTCTCGCCGGTTCCGATGCCCCTGCTAAGCTCGGCGCGTCGGCAATCGCCGCACTCAGCGACGGCGATGCGCCGCGGCTCGCCGCTCTCATCGCCGGTCTGACTGAGATTGGCACGCGCGCCGCACAGGTGACCCGCAAGTACGAGGAACCCGACGAGCGCTCCGACGCGGTGTTCGCGCCCAGTGTTGGCGTCATCACGTCCGCGGCTTTCAACGACGCCCTCGACGAACTCGACCTCACCGCTCGACCTGCACCATTGCTGTCCGTCGTCGATGCGGCATTTGGTGACGCCCCCGGTGACCCCGCCGTGCTCGTTCTTGTGCTCCGCGCCCTCGAGACGGTGGTGCGCGCGTCGAGCGGGGCCGCTAACGCTACGGCGCTGTGCAAGGCATTGCCAAAGATTGTGACGCCGCTCGCAGAAATTCTCGACAAGGCTGACGAGACGAAGAGCGCGCCCGGTCGTGTGGGCACGCTGCGGATCGTCGTGTTGGACGTGGTGACCGCGGCGGCAGAGTGTCTGCCGTTGCTAGGACTGGCCGGAGTGCTCGGCAAGCAACGGTGCGCGCTGCTGCGCAGCGCGCTCGGTGTATCTACTCGGTGGGCGAACAACGACGTAGTGGCCGCTGCGGTCGGACGCATTC
>JAVCKV010567685.1:0-10334 GCA_032274145.1 Herpochondria borealis | reverse complement strand
GCAATTGCGGTAAAATGGAGCGCAGCGACATCGCAATTTCGACACCGCGTAAATTGTCGGCGTGCATGGACTTGTTATGTGATTTGAGCTCAATTGAATACTCAATGGTGATGTGCATATATTAAACCTGTTTCTTCTAGCTGCAACAGTAAGTCCCTTCCTTCTCTGGCGAGATATTTCAATCTCCGTTTCTTTCCAGGTTTTACCAGCGCAACTTCTAACACAATATTTGCAGTTTTAGATATTTCTGCGTTTTCAGATTTTACAAGTGACTTGAGTCTGTTTATGTTTTTGTTTGAGATAAATGACTGACTCAGATATTTAAATATTTCCTCTGTTTGCTCCACATGGGTGATCTCATCCTTCGGCTTTTTGGAGCATAACTTACATATATGATCCCTATGACCTTTACCCGAGAACTTTTCATTTGGCTTATTACAACCGCAAATTCGACACCAATGACCCATAATTTATCCCGTGTCAGTTTCCGTTTTTACACATAACGCCACCATCACCCGTAGTGTATGCGGTGGGCATATTGCCGTAAAGTGGAGCGCAGCGGAACGGCAATATGAACACCGCGTACACTATCGGCGTGCATGGTTTTGTTATATTGCATATCTCAGCCTCTTTCGTCTTATGCACTCTAGACATTGAATCTTGCCTTATATTCAAAGCTCGAAAGCTCAATCAATAATCCTGTTTGGTGCTTTAGGCATTGCCATATAAAAAATGAATGCCGCCATACCTACCTGTGATTTAACTGAGCTATCTTCAACCTAAATTTCTATTCATCAATTAGCAGGTATTCTTTTTCTGAAATTCTCAGCACTTGTTTCTGTATGGTATCTTTTGGTATCTCATGATCGCCAACAGTGGGTAAACCGCGTAATTCCCAAACAAAATCTACTACATCATTCTGTTTGGCATACTCATTACCGAATTTCTCCAACTTAGCCAGATCCTCAGATTTCATTAGAAGTATTTTTTCATTTTTCTCTAATAGATCATCGAGATAAGTAATCACATATAAATTCACTAAATTCTCCTTCTAAATAAACATGGTAGGAACTCCTCTTGCGAGGAGCCCCCCATACAGATCCGGACGTGCGGTTTTCCCGCATCCGGCTCCTCAGTCACACTCACTCTCGCAGTGCCACTTAACTCAATGGCTTTCCTGGATATTCCTTGCAGGGAGGTTTGCTCATGATAACCCCAATCTACAGTCGGGCATGAGTTTCCTATATTCCTTTACAAGCTACGTGCTCCCGTCAGGTCCTTTCCCATGTAGTTGGCTCTCCCAACCTCAGAGTACTACGCCTGATCTGACTCCCATTTGACCATCGGCTGCTAGCCCAGTTACGGGCATCGCTGCTTTCCCTATAGTACGAAATACTTTCAATCGACCAGCGCAGTCCCGTCTCCAACTTGTTTCGTGTCTCTCGCATTTCAGTCTCTCTCCTGCTTTCCTATAGGGGCCCAAATGGGCCTCTCAAGTTCTCAAATACATCTCTATGTACATGCCACAACCTTTTGACTCCGGAGGCCCTTCACACTCTTACCATCACGAGTGCTTCTGTGTTGACTTCGGTGGGCGTTAAGCCCCTCGTCGACCTCAACTTTTGATTTCGAAGCTGTCTGCTATGCCAGTTCTCAGGGTCTACGGTACCCTTACGGCCTGCACATTTCTCTGTGTACGCTTCACCTATTTTGTTCGGGCCTTCATCGGAGAATAACAACTTCATTACCCTCGCCCTCCGCCATAGGCGCAACACTCGATACGGGTGACTGGTTAAGCCTTTCCCGACAGGGACTTTCACCCTGCAAGATGCATCAAGATTAAACTTGACGCTCTAACGCCACGTTTACTCGCAGTGTATAAGCTGCCCGTATTGCGGTAAAGTGGAGTGACAACGACACCGCAATACGGGTAGCTTGTACACTGTCGATTACAACGTATTGTTAGGGCTTTTCTCATTGTAGCAATTGACTGACCTCAGCAATTGAAACGCGACAGACCCGTTCAATTCCGGTTGAGTCACCGTCATGACTAAGATACGACTCATACTTTAAAACGTTGTCACGTTGATCCCCGTTTTTTATAGAATACTGTAGCAGTGCACGTATGCACTCCAGAATTGCATAGCATTGATTCTTACAAACGTCTAAGTCTGGAACAGACACCCCATGCAGATCATCTCTGTGCGCAACAAATTTATTCCTCATATCATGCGCTTGACCCCAAAAAGACCTGTACTGCTTATCAGTCATTGACAGCTTAGATAAAAAGTGGGCCTTGCACTTACTTGAAGTTAATTTATTATTGCTTACTGCTTTCACATCAATACGGTCAAAGTATTTTTTATAGTGAGTGGGCTCACCACTTCTGCTGCCAAAAATTGTAGACCAATGTAACACGGCAAGTTCAGCGAACGAGTTCTAACTAAAGATGACAAATTGCTTACCACTACTTGAGGTAGCAGCAGAATAGTTTACACATTTAGCGCACCGTTCCGCTGCGCTAACAATTCTGATAGCAAATTCAACGGTTTCATCATCTAGTATCACGGATATCTCCTTCCGCCCTCACGGAGTAGGAACGCCCGTTACCGGACGCCCCCTCCACAGTCCCGGACGTGCGGTTTTCCCGCATCCGGTTCTTCGGTCGTACTCGCATTCGCGACGGACCAGCCTAATTGTACGCAACACGCGTTTTCCCTGTATCAAACACCCGTGGTAAGGCTATATTTAATCGCGCCAGTGCAACCTTGAACGTATCCCAGTTAAAACTGTTCTTCTTTCCTCCACGTCGATTCAGCCATTTATAGGCACTCTCGATCGCTTCGTTGAAAAACCGCCTTACTGCCTGCTCATTGCCTTTAACACCAAAATAATTATAGTGACCCACCAACCTCCGGTTCAGCGCTTTTACAAACTCCCTGCCCTTCAGATGGCGGTTCTCTCTTACCCAGTCCTTGACCTTCGCAATCGCTATCTGCAGTCGCCTTGGCTTTGTTCGCCTCATCATCCGCACGCTCCCGTTAAAATCGTATTTCCAACAAAACTCAAAACCCAGAAATTCGATCTTATTGTTCACATCCGGCTCAAATCGACTCAATCGCCGCAACCCGCTCTTCTCTACCGCTAACTCGAGGCCATACTTCGTTAACCTCTTCGGCATTATTCTATAGAATCGCTCTGCATCTGCTTTGTACTGGAACATACACACATAATCATCCGCAAAGCGAATCATCATCACCTTGCCTTTGCTATGTGCCTTCACATCATGCGCAAACCACTTGTCCATGACGTGATGCATGTAAACGTTTGCCAACAACGGGGAGACTATTCCCCCTTGAGGGCTTCCGGTTTCTGGATGGACTATTTCTCCATCTATCTCCAGTATTCCAGCTTTTAACCACTGCCTGATCAAGCCCATCAATGCATCATCGTCTATTCGCTGCTCCAACATCTCTACCAAGCGATCATGATCTATTGCGTCGAAGTAGCCTTTTATATCTGCTTCTACCGCATAACCATAACTGCCATACTGAAGATTGAAACACAAATCATCCGATGCATCTCTGGCACTTTTCCCTTTCCTGTATCCGTAACTCATGGGCAGAAAATCCTGCTCATAGATACTCGTCAATATTCTTGCACAGCACAGCTGCACCAGCTTATCTTCAAGGGCCGGTATTCCCAACGGCCTTACTTTATCTTTTCCTTTGGGAATGTACACTCGCCGAACTAACTTCGTCCGGTAACGCTTCGTCTTCAGTCTCTCTGCCAGATCCAAGATGTTCTCAGCCAAGTTTTCCTCGTACTGTTCAGCTGTCACTCCATCCACTCCACCGGCGGCTTTCTTATTCAGATCACCCCAGCACTCGAGTAACAACTTCTCATCTATCATCCGATACAAATTCTGAAATCGATGTTGCCCACAAGCTTTCGCCCGCTTTGCTATTCCCCGCATTGAGGTTGTCTCATGTTTGCCCAGCCCTACATACTGCTTGTCCGGCATGAGTTTCCTGTACGGACTACGTACTCCCGTCAAGTCCTTTCCCTTGTAGTAGGCTCTCCCCACCTCTGAGTACTATGCTTAATAAGACACCTCGATTGCTTATAGGTGGCTTTCGCCACCCCACCTGATCTCTCCGTTGTCAATGAATGGAATTCCCCCAGTTTGGTGGACACCTAAACTTGAGCGATAATGCTCACAGAGGTGCCAAATGGCGAAACGCAAGACCCGCAGAGAACGCAGAACTTACAGTGACGAGTACAAGCAAAAAGTACTTGAATTAATCAGTGTGGGAGACAAGGCAATTGCGCAGATATGTCGAGATCTGGATTTAACACCATCGGCAGTTAATAAATGGATTAAGGCCGACAAAACTAACAGTGGAACCATGACTCAGAATAGTTTGTCTGAAACCGATCAGCAAGAGTTGATACGGTTACGTGCTGAAAATAAACGCTTGAAAACAGAGCGAGAAATATTAAAAAAAGCGACGGCCTTCTTTGCGAAGGATTCTCTGTGAGATTCCAGTTTGTATCCGCACAGAAGGCCTTTTTCTCAGTCACTGATCTTTGCAAAACACTGGAGGTGTCGACCTCCGGTTATTACGCGTGGTGCAAACGTAAGCCTTGTCAGCGTGAGTTGGATGATGCTCAATTGTTGGAAGTAATCAAGGATCTTTTCAAGAAACACCGGGAAACCTACGGCAGTCCGCGCATACACGATGCGCTGAAAGATCTGGGTAAAAATGTTGGAAAAAATCGGGTAGCTCGTCTTATACGAGAAAATGGCCTGTCAGCGCATCCTAAGCGTGCCTGGCGCTGTGTAACGACCAAGGCCGACCCGAATCATCCTGTCGCTGAGAATGAGCTGGATCGAGATTTTACCGCAACCGATGTCAATGAGAAATGGGTTACCGATGTGACCTTTGTAGACACTGATGAGGGCTGGCTATACCTGGCACCCATGATTGAAGTAACGGCGCTGAGCAGTATAGCGTCGCTTTTCGATACCACGAGACAGACTATACGTGACAAGGATCTACGCAACACCCAGTTGTGTAGCACGCATCGAATAACACTGCGATGCACAGCTACGTTTAAAAAAGGCGAATTTTACTAAAATTGTGACGAAACTGCCCGTGTGCCACTATCAACACACTCGCTGGAACCAGGCGGTGCGGCAGAATTTCTGCCTGTCGTGTAAAACACCTCTGTATGGATGGGTACTATCTAGAAGCTTCGATCTCAACATCAACAAAGGCAGCCCCACTTAGGATAGCCTCAAGGTCAGTTCGTAGTGGCTGAGGGTTTCCAATCCACAGTTTCTCGAACGCATCAAACCGGGGTAAGGTGTTTAAATCGATGCCTGCATCAGTGAGAGCTTCCTCGTAGTTCCTCACTGATGACACTCGTTCGCCAATTAGCGACAGCAGAGCACTGTTCGGAATAGTCTCGTAGTTTTTACGTTTGGTTGAAACAACTGCACTCGCAGTTGGGCCACTTGCACCTGGCGCGGGCAGGATTGCATCAAGAATACGGCTCGGTTCCGTTTCGGTTCCATCTTGCAGATCGTTCCATGGCGTGGAATTAACACTGCCATGATGCCCGATCTTTAGAAAATCCACTGGTTTGTTCAGCATTTCATTTTGCTGATGCCACATCACATTCCAGCCGCCATTTTGTATACCTGCTTTATACTCATGCTCCCACTCGCAGTCACCGACAAAGAGCAGTCGCCGTTCCTCCCACTCGATCAAGAACACAATACAGGTGTTGTTCTGTACGCGGCTGGCGAGCTCTGCGAATGCAAACGAAGAAGACAGCATACGCGAACGGATGTTTCTGAAATCTGACGCAGAAATGTTCTCTGGCGTATTTTCCGGAATGGCGGTATTCCCAATAACCGCTGCCCCTTGAAGCGATCTAATTCGGTCGTCCGCTTCTTCCCCCAGATAAAACCGATCGATATCTTGCTCCGGAGAAAGTATCGTCAGCTTGGCGTTGTTGAGTGGCAGACTGAGCATGTCATTTGACATACCCGCATGAACATAAGTCGGACTGATATCGTTCGCAGCCGGGAACGTATCCCGCAGTGCCTCCATAGCCGCTTCGTTATCGACACCAAAGGCCTCGACCAATTCTTCCATGATTGGATCAAGCGCGAGGCCTTGGGCAGCAATACTGCGCATCGCCAATTTAGCTGTCGCAGTAAGTGCTCGCGTGGACTCGGCTTGAATGTGCTCCGGATCCATCGCGGCACTCATCCAAATAGCACCGATATCAATATCCTTGAAGTCCTCTGGATCGAATCCTTTGATATGGTCTTGGTGTTCGTGTGTGACAATAACAAGATCGATGCGGTGTTTTCCATCGTCTGTCATGGGTAGCATCTGATCTTTCAAATGTTGCAACGCTGCTTTGGGCAGTTGTTTACTGTTACGGGTGCCGCAATCGACCAGCATGTGGAAGTCTTCAGTTGAACCATCGTCGTTTCGTTTGGCATTGGGAATACGACAATAGATGCAATCACCCACTTCTACATCATAGGCTCTGATCAGAAGCTTATCTGCCATTGACGGGGCCCTCCTCTCTCGTCATGATCAGCATGAATGCCAAGATGCGGTGTCAGTTCAAAACGCAACTGCCCGCCCTCGTGGCGCGATGTCATTGGCGGTACCCGATCTGCGATTATGCCGAACGCACCGCCGTGAACCTGACCGATCTGATTTTCCTCGATGCGCACCGCCAGGTCACGAAGAAGTTCCTCAAGTCTTTTCACACCAATTTCTCGATCCGCCTCAGCAACCTCTGCCAACCTTCTACCTGCAGTCGACACGAGCGTGCTACCGGGTTTACGCATCCAGGACAGCAGATTGCCATGCTCATCAAAAGACAACGTCCCGCCACAAAGCATCGATGTGCGTTCACCTTCAAATTGACCAAACTGAGGGCCTTCTAACACCACTTCCTCTCGCCAAGTGTAAAGTATGCACACTTGATCGGGGAGTCGTGCACCTTGCCGACCCAGCTTTCGGCACGTGTAGAGATCAGCAACGATCACGTCCTGATCTGGTGGGATTAGGAAATCACGACGGTTATCATCGAGAAACCGATAAGCATTGGAGCGTGACTCAGCGACAGTGCCTATATCGTGGAACACAGTGAAACTGGCCCTTTCAAACACATGACCTGTGTCCAGGAACTCTCCGGTATCTTCTGTACGCAGTATCCCCCTGGCGACAAACACGTCGAATATCAGACGACGAATACCGTGCGGGTCCACCGGATTGGCAATTTCTTCGGCACGCATCATCGCTTTTGCATAATCCTCGAATCGAAGATCTGCCGGTGGCAACAGATCTAGTGGTTGGATAGCCATACGCTGCAAGCGAGAGATAGAGAGCCAAAACGCCTGTGCCAGTGTTTTTTCCCGATCATTTAAGTAATGATCTACCAGCGCGGATAACATATCGTAAATCGCACCGGTCAATACTTGTGAGATAAAGTGCGGGCTGGTAGAGCCGATGACATCGTCCATCTTTTTGTCATTCAAGCCCGTTCGCAAGTACGGCCTGTCACCCGCATCATCACCAAACTGTGCCGCGATACTTGCCAGCAAATTATTTACGCTCAGATCCCCTCCGGTATCCTCTGCCACCCGAGCTCGAAAAGCATTGCTACGAAACGCGATTAGAATCGCTGTCATATCACCGAGAAACTCATGAAAACCGGCGGTCTGCGGCGATATCGCCTCTATGTAATGGGGCCGTACACCGTCTAACACGGCATGGCCGAATTCATGACGTACCACGTCAGCTGACAAGGAAGTATGGGCACGCCCACCAGGTGTCTTAGTGTCGGGGAAATAGTAGAATTGAAGCGACTTACTGGATCGATCGTAAAACGCGTTTCGCGCGAGTCCAGCAGCCGGCAACACAATAAGCCGATTACCGTCAAATCCCCAGGGCAGCGTTCGACCCAGTCCAAACCCTCCTTCATAAAACTCGAGCGCATGCTGCAAAAGCGCCCAAACATGCACCTGTCGAAACTCCGGGGTATCCGCGTGGTTTGCATCGATTAAATCACCAGCTGAGTTCACAAATCCCATCTGATTAGGATCCCATGCTACGGGTGGATGCAGCGTCCCTGCGTCAGCGTTGAAGTCGACTACGGCAAATCGTGCACTGGTGGGACCATCTCTCAACCCAGGTTCCCAAAGTACATAGAATTCAGGAATTATCCCCAGATCTCCGTTACTGTTGGCAACAGACGGATCCTCAAAATAAGTATCAAAGTGAATCTTTACGCCAGCTGACTTTTCGACGTCTGCTGAGAGAAATCTTCTTGCCGCATAAAGCGCACGTCTTTCAGGTACGCCAATGCTTTGTGGACACATAACTTGCTCCTATACTTTGCCATTCTTACACCTACTCGCCCACAGCCACGGTTTGTACTGTTTATAGAGCCAGCACTCGATGCATCGAGTGCTTTGTGGTTTGGCCCTGATGTACTCTATTTGGCGCTATTTTTTGCAAGCGCGTTCATTGCCACGGCACAGTAGTCGGAAAACGTCTTGAGATATGCCGTTCTTTTTATCTCCTCCGACTCAACAGCCTCCTTCATTACGTCATAACAAAAGTCGGGAGTATTGTGATTTGTTTGTGTGGATTCGACGATTTTTACCACCGCTTTAGACAACGTCTCCACAGTCTTTTCATTCACTCGACTGGCTGTAGATCCACCTTGAAGCTCAACCACTCCCGCTTGCTTCGACACTGCCAGAGAAATAGATTTCTGTGCTTCTTCAAGCTCCGAAATTGACTCTTCGATCTTTGATTTTTCCTGGGTTGCGGTGTCAAAGGCCGCACTCGCGGTAGTGGCAGCGACTTGGGCAGGCTCCAACGTGTCCGTCAAGTATTTCGCTGCTGCTGCTTTCTTTTCTTCGTCATCCCCTGCTTCGCTCACCAGTTTGTCGTACTCCGTCTTCGCCGTTTCGAACGCCTGTGTGCTGGTCGTCTTATTGCCCTCTAGCGTCTTTAGTTCAGCATCTTTCGCTGCTAACTCTTCTCTCGAGGCCTCAATCCACTTACTCAGCGACTCGACACCGCGAGAGGAAACCGAATCGGAGCGGGACGATATCGCTGCTTGATTTGCGGCGACAACCCCCGTAAGTTGCTCTATCGCTAGTAGCGCTAACATCGTATCTTGGTATCGTCGCTGCGCCTGACCATATTTCACATCGTCTAAGGCACCGGAAGCATACCCCTCACACAAACGGTACATTGCATCACGAAGGATTTGAATGGTCTGCGTACGAATACCGATACTGGCGGCCGACTTTTGTGAGCCGCCCGCAAGACTGAGTGCCTTCTCCAAGGACTCGACATCTGCACCAAAAGATGCACTCAGTGCGCTAATCGCATCTGGACTCGGCTCTGCGCAAACTGCTGTCCAGCTCGCACCGGATTTTAACTTTTTTTCTACCGAATAAACGACCCGCTGCTCCGCATCTATGCTGATACTCTGGTGGTTGTTCGGATTGAACTTTTTATTTATCGCGTTGAAATTTCCACAGGCAGTGATAAATGAAAACGACGTCGTGACAAAAACTACTTTTAATACGCGATACATGCTCTACCCTCCCTCCAAATGTACGGTAGTTAGCCTATTGATATTAACTACCGGACTCTCACACTGCAGGTAAGAAATACTCTGGTCAATAACCTAAAAAGGGTGTGGACTACAGTTTTCGACAGTACAGCACTCTTTAGCACCGCCTACACTATTTCCAGTTATTTGGATTACCGGAAATAGGCCTGAATAACATTCATGCAATGGAGCTGCACGAGACCCTCCTTTATCCAACGTCTGCGAGCTCTACACTAACACCTTATACGTGATTAGCATGCCCGAATACTCTCTGTCATAACTCATGGAAATGACTGGCAAAGCTGCTTCGAGCTACTGTAAGTGACAAACCCGGCTCTCAAAATCCCAGAATGGCACCAGCCGACAGTTACGGCTCGAGCAGGTGTTTTAAATGGCGCTGTTCTGGGGTCAGCGTGAAATGGCCGGGTGTGGCTGGCATAAGTATTTGCCCGGATTCAGGCTTTTGAATTCTGCCTCAAAATTGCAGAATAGCCTATTTTGTGCTATTTAGACAATATGATTAAAATAGACAAATTGAACGACGACTCCCTACTCCCTACTGTCACTGCCAGCGAGGCAAAGCAGAGTTTCGGTCAGCTAATCATGGATGTGCAGCGGGAACCGGTGCAAATCTCCAAAAGTGGAAAACCTGTGGCGGTCATGAT
>JAVCKV010567673.1:0-33435 GCA_032274145.1 Herpochondria borealis | reverse complement strand
TGGCATGCCGCAAACCCCGCGTGGCCACTTTCACCTTCTCTCGTTCGCCCTAGCTACTCGCTGCGGTGGGTGTCACAATCGTCAAAGCACGGTGAAGCAATAACAATCGTTTAAAAAAGATGGCTAGCTGATGAAAAGAGTGGGCCGCTGGTAGCCCCGAAGCAGTCCTTCTTTCTTTCGTTGAACCTAAGAGATGATGCAACTAGCTCCTTGCGGCGATGCTCGCTCCTGTTCATCTGACGGTAATTTTGCTCCAAAGGGTATCCATTCTACCTGAACTGGAGACGGGGCCTCTCGCGCCTTCTCACCTGACGGTGATTGTATAGGCAAATGTTCTTCGTTTACTTGATGCACGGGCCGCAGTGGTTCCGGCGACGTTGCCTCAACCGACAGCGCGCACTCATCATACTGAGAGTCAGAATCAGAAGCTAACGTGACTGCTCGGAGTGTTGGTTGCGACGACGGCTGAGACGGTTTCTCACTTGTTCGAGTCTCAGAAGCCAACTTGTCTGTTCGGAGGTGGGTGGGTTGTGGCGAAGGCTGAGGTGGTTTCTCAGCCATTCGGGCCAATTTGATACGCCTTCCAGCAGTCTGAGAAATCCATTCAAAACTCAGCCCGTTCATGGCGTCTACTCGGTCTTGATTCAGCGACTTGCTTCCTCCACGCGTGAATCTTACGTATTCTCTCCTCATTCGCTTGACCCACGGCCCCAAAACCCCCGAATAAGCAGAAGGTACACGGCAGTGACCATGTTCATCACGAAACTCCACCAAGAGTTCAAAGTAATCTTCCCAAGACATTTTTCGTTTCATGGCAAGAGTGGGATGATGAGCGTTCCATATAAAACCAATCTCATTCATGGCGTCTAGTCGGTCGCGACTCATCGAAGGGGGGCGGCTTCTCCCTTCACACTTGTATGCAGTGTAGTCAAACCTCATTTGCTTGACCCATGCTCCCAAACCGCCCGGTTCGTAGCCGCGGGGTACGCGACAATGGCCATGTTCATGCCGAAACTCCAACAAGAGTCCAAAATGTTCTTCCCATGACTTCTGCATGATGTCGGATTGATTGATTCTCCCACTTGAAAATCCAACCTGATTCAAGATCTTTGCGCCGGGGGTATTCTCTAATTGCTTGTGCTCGGGCGGCGCAGTGATATACCGAAATCGAGGCGA
Source organism: Herpochondria borealis (assembly GCA_032274145.1). Taxonomy (NCBI): domain Eukaryota; phylum Rhodophyta; class Florideophyceae; order Ceramiales; family Ceramiaceae; genus Herpochondria; species Herpochondria borealis. The sequence goes on along the minus strand of JAVCKV010567673.1, from coordinate 32,259 downwards.
GCACTGGCTGGCACGACGTAGATTGCCTTCGTCGAGGTGATGAGATCGATGTTGATGTTTGTTTGTGGACGCCGATCTTTCGACGGGGTTTGAATATATATATAAAATGATCATGAAGCAAACGGCGTTGTGCTAACGGTTAGATACGCGTACACATCCATGAGCTTGTAGCTCACTTTTTACTGTTTCAGCTACTTGTATATTGAATAATATACAGCTCCGATTATCCACATATCCGAGCAACTACTGTACTGCGCTCCAACTACTGGGATTCTACGTTAGGGCTAGTACAAAAGCCTCGTAGACCCGTCTTTGAGTGCGCAATTCACTCCATACCACCATGGCACCTCCTCCATTCCCCGCAACGACTGCTGCTGCTGTTGTTTCGGTGGGCGCAGTTCACTACACCATCATAGCGCCACATCCATCCCCTGCAACGACTGCTACCGCTGCCGCTGTTGTTTCTGTCACCCCCACAGCACTGCATCCAACAGTGACGGAAGAGAATGATCCTCGAAGAACGATTGCGGAAATTGTCAAGAGAGAATCGCTTCCTGGCTTGCACGGTCGCAGGAGTGTCAAGGATGCCATTGTTATGGCGTTGCAGCTCCATCGATCCGCCGCGACTCTGAAGAAAGTCATTCAGAGCGAGGAACGCATATCGAGCGATGTACTTCTTTACGAAGAATTGAGCACAAAGGCGAATTCTCTGCAACAACAAAGCGACGATATTCTCAATGTTGACCCCAACACGATAAACTGTGCGAATTGGGAAGTCAGGTTTCTAGAGTATGTTCAACAACTCAAAATCAAGGATACAACAGATGAGCGCGAATTAACGACAAACTTGAAGCGATGGGTTGACAATCAGCGAGCGCGCAAACGAAGCTTGGATGCAGGCCAGCTCTCTGGTAAACGCAACGTAGCCGCTGTGGAGGATGTGGATATCTTGAGCAAAATTGGGTTCCTCTGGAAGAATCCATATCTTGCAGCTTGCCATAATACATGGGACAAGTCTTATGAACTATTATTGGAGTTTCGTGAGCAACACGGACATTGCAGGGTTCCTCAACTCCACCCCCAGCTAGGGCAATGGGTCAAGGGATTAAGGAGACAATACGAAGCCTATCGAAATGGGGGAAAGAAGGCGTCGGCGTTGAATGCGGAACGAATAGATGCTATGAATAAGATTGGGTTTATCTGGAAAATTCGTCCTGGTAGGCGTAAGAAAGACGATGCAAGTTTCCGTAATCGTCGAAAAAGTGATGAAGCCACGTCTCCTCAAGCGCCCCAGCACGAAGATGAGCAACAATCAGACTTTGAACAAGATTCAGCCCCAATCTTAAGGCAGGAAGAGCAGCAACAAGCAGACTAAGAGCACGATTCAGCCCCAAGTCAACAGCAAGAAGAAAACGAGGATGTCAATGGAGTCATCTGACGCGATCACCGTGGTGTACAAAATTTTGTCCGAGATTTTTTCGTAGGTTGCCAATCGTGACGGCAGTCTGATAGTGTGCTCTTGACTACGAGGAGAAGTCATTGTCAAACGAATACTGTTAGCATGGTCATGCTGGGGTGGAATCATAGCAGTAGGGGTGCTGCAGGCAGTCCAAGTATCTCGACAGAAGTGCGCACAAGATCGGAATGAGATGCATGCTAAGAATGCGACTGAGGGTGCGGGAGCACCCGTAGCTGAGCCTGCAGATGAAGTTTCTACGGACTAGAAGCATCATACATTCAAAATATTGAACACTTTCTGGGTTCCTGGGAAGTGGCATAGCGAGAAAGCGGGTGGTGCGCGCTTCATTTTCTTAGTCTAATCTCTTCGTCATGGTGGTAGATGTAACGCGCAATCATCTCAAACAAGCTACACGTACTATAGTCAACCACAAACACGTTCGACAATCGTGGCAGGTTCAATATTGCACGACTTGGCTGTCTCATCCAACGCATCAAAGTCAACCTTTATCATCCGTTGAGTCGCTCGCCTGTACATATGCCCACTGGCAGAAGTGCCACCATCCGACTATTTTTACGAAGAAGCAAGAGAGCGAAGGGAAGAAAAGGCAATGTCGAAATTGAAACCTCTGAGTATCCCACCGATTTTGGGTTTCAATGTGCCTTACCAAACAGATAAAGATGGCAATGCCCAGGTTCTGTGCATCTGTGATAGAATTGTCATGTCGGAGCTGCAACAGCGACGAAACGAAACGCCGCTTCCGAAGTTTTCAAGAGAGGGGGCTATGAAATGTCTTGGAATCTTGCTTCGTTACTACCTGACCACGGGAAGAAATCCAGCAGAGGATGTTCGAGATTTCCAGGTATTGGCATGCTGCATTAAACTGGCAGAAGACACGAACAACACAATGTGGTGTGATTGTCTCCACAACAAGTGCCAGTTGGCCGTGACGATCCCTGATACCAGCAACCATGCACCGGATCACCTGGCTTCCTGCAGAAAGTTCGTCGAGAACATCCTCCTGGATGGGAGTTCTGAAACTCGAGAACGGCTGACAAATCTGGCAGTATGGGCAGAGAAGCAACATGCATTGCTTCCCACCAAGGCCCCTGCATATTCACACAACAGGTTTTTAAGCAACACTCTTATCCTTGTCGCGAAGGCCGAAATTCTCCTGGTCACTGCGAGAGTGCTGGGGAAACTGCACCTCTTGGCTCTTGGGGTGACTACAGCCTTTGTGGCATGGGTCTTGTTCGTGTCAAATATTATCATCGCAGTCAATGTGAACCAACTAACTGGAAGTCATACAGTCGCTGGAAATCACACAGACCAGCCGCTACACGGGGCTGGTGGTACAGGCACCGGATCTGTCATCGAAGCTGCAGGGCTCACGGTTGCGGCTGCATTAACGGCAGGTGTTCTAAGCGTCGCTGGAAGTGGAGGGCGTCTAGATTACTACGAGTTGGAGACGTACGGCCAAGTATCTCAAATCCTGACTGGCATTGATTATAGATCGATTGGTGTGGCTGCAGGGACATTGGGTTCTTTCACCCTGTTGTTGCATTTATATGACGAGGGGAGCAAGCAGTTTGACGACGTCTATAGAGACGGCATGGAAAGCGCAGCTGGTGTATGTTTCACCGTTATGGGCAGTGTCTGTGCAAGCATAGTGATTGCAATTTACTGGGCGGACGAACTTGAGAAGCTAAAGTTCGGACAAAGGGAGCGTGACATGCTCTTCATTGCTGCTGAGTCGACCTATGGCATGGGACTCTCTAGCTGCGCCATCCTTGCAGCCTCCGGAGAATTCGACTCCAGTGTATTCTCGATGACAAACATAACTTCTCTTCCTATGCCCCAATTCAATCTCCCCCGTGGGGAGTTGATGAAAGCATTTTATGGAAGTCTCGTTCTTTCACAATACTATGCTGGGAAAGATTGGAACCCATTGGACACGCCATGGTCTGTGGGAAAAGTTATACCCGGCGACCAGAGAGGCGGTTGCAGGATACCGATGGGAGAATTTCCAACAAGAATTTCAACCACAACAAGAAACAGATTTCTTGTGTCAGTATTCCTATGTCGAACAAGCAAGAAGACGAGAGTGTGCCAAGGACTAAGCATTTCCAGGAACATCTGTGCTGAACCTGATGGTCCCTGTTCGCATCCAGTAGCATTCACAGCGGGAAAGGAAGCCATCCGTGAAAAGGGCTTGTGGGATCTGTGTGCCATGCATGTTGATGATAATTCAGTACATTGGCGCTAACGAAGACAAGTGATGCACACTCTCATACTGTCATGCTTGGAAGCTGAAGCAGCACTAATACGGCGAAATCGCACTTCTTGTTGAAATAGTTTTGCTACAAAGCACCTTTCAAGTGGGCACCACAATTTGAAGCGACAACCAAACCAAATCAAGCACCGTCCGTAGCATCTGCTGCTATGGACAGGCAGATCGCTCGCGTCTCGCACTATACGATGACCTGTGTGGCTCCTCCGCTGTCGTCGATGCACGGGTTTGCGCCGTCGCACTGACGAAGTCTCGTGACAGCACAGGATTGTTAAAACATAGTAAGATCAATCGACGACAGTTTCACGCGCAACCCGTTGTGCAAGATGCATCCTTGCTCTTCTTGTGCGCCATCCATGCCTGTTGGGAACCATCCAACATGCCTCAATGATCAGCTTTCTGGGACAATGCAAGTTGATCAGAGCTTCTCATCTCTCGTACTCCCGTGTATTCGGGTTTCAGCATCATCCGAAGACTCGGGCAACACTGAACGCGGGAAATTTGGAGATGGGAATGAGATTACTACCCATGTAGCCGACTGACTCTTCCCACAAGGGCTAGGACATCGATGAGGATGGTGACGATAGCAGCGTGGAGTTAGGGTGCGCGACTGCGGATGTTTGCTGGAGGTTGAGAAGGTCAGGTTTGAGCCATGATCGCTTTACGACGCAAAGAAACTGCAAAGGGTCGTCGCTGAAGAACATAATTCGTAGACGTCTCTGGTCTCCGTCAGGTGGGCAATACGGTTGTAGCAAGGACACTACTACAAACTTAGAAACAAGGGTCAAGACAACGAGAGATCAGCAACTCTAGAGGATCACATATCGATGGCCAGCGTACTGTAGTATTGAGGGCACATCCTCCTTGAATCTTGATATCGATAGTGACGGACCACCGCCATCTGCGAGGCCTCCACGACGTGTCTTACCAGTGACAAAATAGTTCCGTGTATCAGTAGCGTAGAGCTTGGTACTTACTAATTTTGGCTCCAGAACATCGCGGCCAAACTTCCAGCAGTAGCCACGAAGTTGATCTTGTTTACAACAAACTTGAAGTACGTCTGGTGTAGTAGTCTTCCTAGCTGTAAATCATACTCCAGTAGTACGTCGTAGTCTACCCAGCTGTATGAATTGCCCAGCCGTCGCGCGGTTTCAGTTTCTTTTGTAACCGAAGCCAAGGATTGAGATAGATGCACCTACTTCATACACTTGCCAACGCGCTACCGTATGAAGTAGACAGTCTTGGTTGTTCGCGAGATGTACGTCATCTCTTTCAACCTTTCCTAATATTCTTGTTAAGAGTAGTCGATTGATTCATGTTTCAGTTAGTCTTCATTCAACCACTCCAGTGTCGTATCATAGACGGGCAACACTGACGCAGCCACGGGACCAGCTCGTAGTACCGTGACTCCAAATCCTCGATAAAACGGCCGCAGTTTGCCTTGTGCATACATGCTCTGTGCCAGTCTCCACACACTGGTCCCTGATTCGTTCGACACTGCCGCATTGGCACACAATCGATTGCGCAACACGTCGCATGGGAAAATAATGCTCCAACACACAATTCCAGATGCTGCAGCTGCCACCATGCGCATGCCAAGAGATGCCGTACCACCATTCTCGGCTGCAAACTTTCGTTTCAGTGTTTCATAGGTGCAAAAGTAAATGCCTCGCCCGAGTGATTCGGATATAAAGTGGGGCCCAAAGCCCACGAAAAAGTTGGGCAGCGCCGAAGCTTGTCCGACGCGTCGTTTCAGTGTATCCTTGAGGGCTGTCTTGACGTTCCACGTCATGAATTGTTGTTTCGTCTTGACGACCAGCAGGGGAGATGTAATGAACGACAGTATCACACCCGCAAACGTGCTGGAGATTGCTACATTTTGCAGGGAATCGTTATTCATGTAATCGTTGTGTTCGGCATTTGGATGTTGAGAGGAATGCAGGGCGCGACGCATCATGTCGTAGATGCAAAAGTTGGCACTTTGAATGAGGCCTACCGTTACCAAGGGACCACCGACGCCAGCATAGAGGGTTCGAAGATTCATTTGTCGAGCTGGAGGAGCAGCAGACAGGGCTCTTGTGCTCATGGTTCGTGCTTGTTGTTGTTGAGGAGCAGTAGCACTGCTGGTTGTTGAGGGCATGTTGGAGGACACGGATGAAGTAGCAGCAGTGTTGGTAATCGGCGTTGGTGCTGACGGTGTACTTGTTCTCGAATCAGTTTGTAAAAAGACCTTGAGTGAATCCATTGGATGCCCCACCGTCACACCACAAATTCCAGCGGCGTAGCCAGCAATGATGCTGTTCATGACTGGTGAACCACCAGCTTCCGAGTCTCCGACTGCACGTCGTCGCATCATACTTGACATGCCTGGGAGCGCTTCTATTGAGGAGGAATTCATTGTCTCTTTCTTGTTGTTATTGGAAGAAGTTGTAGTAAAATGAGAGTGACCGATGTTGTTTGAGAATTGTGGATCATGGATGGAAACGCGAAGGTACTTCGGGACATGCGTGGAGGCTGGCCGTTGGTTGATGCAAAACCTCCGCCCCTTTGACATCAAAATTCCGACCGAAGAGGATTCCGCACGATGAGAACTTCCAAAACGTCACATGAGAACAGAAACGTCCAGCAGCAAACTACGTCACATCGCACACACTAGCTAGTGCGAGTAACAGTAATGCGGTAAGGGAGCTCTGAGTCAGTCGTCTTGCGAGGACCGGGATTAGTTTAGTGATGGAGGAGGTTCTAATACTAGCGGCGCAGTCGCTTCGTTGTCAAAACTAATCGAGTCCGTTATGGAGGCCCTAGTAGCTGCATGTGAGACCTACCTACAGGTATCGCGCGGTGTTGCTGTTTGAGGATGAGTTAGATCATCTATTAGGTGCTGCTGGTTGTTGTTGTTGTTGTTGTTGTCGTATTCACTGCTTGCTGAGACTACTGTATGCTTTGGTGTTTGTATTCACTTCTTTCCCCAAAGTATCCCGCTTCAAGCAAGCTTAGTTGGCTGGCAGTTGTGCAACTCGCAAATTCCCATCTGAACACCCTTAGGTCCCATTGGTAGTACCATTGGTGCTACCTCCCGTTTTACTATTTTGAATTTCTCACCTACCACGTGCATCATTTTGGGATTTCAAATTATTTTCTGACAGCTGGATGAACTGGTGAACAACAGGTCACAATGCTATTTTCACTTCTTCTACGGGAAACGCAGTAACAATGTCGACGCACAATAGACTCAGTTAGTTTGATTTGGATTCGCAGGCATTTTGCATCAAATCTCTTTGACTTCCACTCTGTTAGCTAGTCACGTTGGGTGAAAACCGGTGAACACGTCACGGTGGTTTCATCTGCTTTCCGGGAAAGGCAGGTAAAGTTCGACGCACAATACACTCAGTTTGTTGATTTGGATTAGTATTGATAGATTGATTCATTGATTGATCCCTAATGATGCTAACCAAGAAGGATGTAACATCATTGGCACTATTGGCGTTGTTGACCACTAGCGTTGCGCTCATGGCACCGATTTGACGCCATCGGCAGCACCACGACGAACCAGCCAATTGGAGCGATCCGTTCGGAAGATGAGCACCACTAACTTCTCGCATCATTCCGCTCCCCATGAGCAGCACTTTCTCGAAAGCAACTACAGGCGGCAATTCTATCTTTACAACAACACAATCATGACGAAAATAGATACGGTGACTAACAGGACCAAGTGGCAGAGGAATCAGGAACAAACGTACGCCAAGGAGCTAATGTTTGAAGCCCAAATATTAAAGGCACTGGAACATCACCCACTCCGAACTCTCGACCCTAATAGCGCCAGCGTCTTCGTGGTGCCTACTCCGATTGGTCAATTCATGTGCCGCAAGCAATCCTATGACCCGGCCTTTCGAGCTCTGACAGAGTCTTCCGTCTACAAGAAGGTCCAGGGCCATCGGCATGTTATTGTGGCAATCACGGGCCACTTTGTCAACCACCCCTTTCGCTCTTGGTTCAATAGACTCAAGAATACCACCATTGTCCGAAGCTATGATCCCAATGCTTGCAAGGACTTTATTTACAACAATGCGACGTCAGCATCAGTCAAGCGAAACGATTTCTATCCCCTCTTTCACAAGAATACACCCAACAAAACGACGAGGAGCATGTCGATTGGTTTACCCGCCGAATCTGATGTCCCACTAAATCTCGCCTCGTTTGAACACTTTCAAGCATCAACGTTGTTTCTCTTTTATCAGACAACAACCGCTACTTCCAGATACGGCTCTACAAAGTACCGTCATGCACCTGTCAAACAAAATGCCTCGCAACTACCCCAACCTAGTTCGATTGGCCACGGCATACCCCATGAGCAATGGTTGAACGACTTGCAGCACAGCAAGTATTGTCTCGTCATTCGTGGCGATACGCCCCACTCGCATGCGCTGTTCTCAGCCCTGAGGGTTGGATGTATTCCAGTGATCATCAGTGATTGGTATCCAATCTATGCACCGCCCTTTCCATCGTCACTCAACCTGTGGGAGTTTTGCGTCTTTATCAAGGAAAAGGATTTCATTCAGGATCCAGTGGCCAGTTTGAACCAATTGAAAAAACTGAGCGAATCGAAAGTTCGAGCAAAGCTAAAGGCACTGGCCGTCGCCCAGCAACTTTTGTTTATCGACCACCCGAATTCCTTATTTGTGCAGGCCTTTATCGAAGAACTTGTTCAAAACAACCCAACCAATGCAGCAAGGAACTTCGTTGTCAATATGCTAGAAGACGAGACTGGTTAGGGCCCTGCCACAATCTGTGCATTTTCGTCAACTTCTTTCTGGTTGTGGTGGAAGCAAAGTTGCTGAAAACAACAATCAACATCACCAATGTCACAGGCAAACAATTGCTCCGCTTCTCCGCCGTACGTCTCTACCGGAGTAGCAGCAGCTGCATCTCTCAACCTTCTCTACTGATCAGACTGACGGAAATCGTCGGCAAATGCAGTCTGCCTGACATATTCTTCATATCGATCGTCTTCTGTCCAAATACAGCATCATTTTGTCCTTTGTGGTATGTACTTGGTCGGTCTCTATGGCAAGGAGATAAGAAAGGGTGAGATGAAGCTACCTTGTGAGAAGGCCCAAGATTGAATGCTTGCTTACGTCTATCATGATTCCGTCGTCTGTTGCCACGATGACGAGAGCGCTGACTGGATGTGTAAAAGTGGGTGATGTTGCTTTCATGTTCTTGGTGCTGCAGAAGGAACAGTCGCAGCGTTGTTGAACTCCGGGAGCGCGGAGAACTCTACTCGAAGATACGTAGCTCACCGACATCACACGACATCAGCAAGCGTGACTCAGTGGGTGTCAATCGCGCGCGTGGCTGAAACCTTACATGCAGCAAGACCGCTGGACGAGTAACCAGTGTCACAATCAACCAGAGGTCAAAGACGCAAGCAAAAGGCAACGAGGAACACAAGAGGCGGCGACAGCGGGCTACCTATCGCGTAGTGATTGCGTGAGATTATCAGTACATTAAATAATGTAATCTTCTATGGCTATGGCAATAATAATTTGGGCCATGACTGAGCGATAGACGATGCAAACGCACAGAGATTAACGAGGAAGACTCATACTCAGAAGGCCATACAAAAGGATTAAATTCAACCCATCCTGGATTAAATTGCAGGCACATGTCCATGTCCTTCCCATAGTTCATAATACAGAGTATGAGTCTACAAGAGTTTGCATGTACTCATTCAACCATCCCACTTTTTGTTCAAAGAAAAAAAGCCAACTGTTGGGGAGAGAGCGTGACGTCACGGAATAGAATTGGACCGTCATTCGTGACCTCCTCTGCAAGAGGAAGGGCAACATTTTGATTCTCCGCTAGCCCATTGGCAAGGTCAGGAGTAACGAGATGAAGTCGGTCATGAGGAATTTCAGCATCTAATTGTAATCCTGTGATAAGTGGCGTGTGATCACCATAGAAATGCCACCCAATTTCAAACCGTCCCTCATGAGCTCGAATGCCGTTACCAATTTCGGCATTACTACTCCCAATCCTTGTTTCATTCAGTAGACCTTCGTACGAGTCTTTTCTTTCTGCACGATCTGTTCTCACTGAAATGAAACTCTGAAGAAACGTTGAGATGCGGCAAGGTTCGATTCCCTCAACATTATCCATCATCACTGTAACGCCATAGGTCGGATTTCCCTCATCTCGAAGGGCCACCGTCAGTTCCCGCAAATTCAATTTACCAGTGGCGTACACAGTACGCTCACCACCTTGACTGTCGAGCCCGGTATAGCTGCGGCTTGTGATTTGCACAGTTCAAGTCTCAGCGATCTCTCGATAGTGTTGGAGCTTCTTGTTTTCTTCCAGCAAATCCACAACTGTCTTGTCCCGCAGCGTAGCTGCCACAAAGGCAGCCAAATCACTCATCGTTTAGTCAGTGTGCGCTTTCAAAGAGTTTGCGAAAGAGATGAAGCTGCATCCATGCAAAACGATCATCGCCAAAAGTGAAGTTGAAGTTGAAAGAGTGCGAGTCGTGTGCGCTGAACTACTGACCACCGGTGCTACTGGTACAGTCGCATGAGTTCGATGCAACCAATACACCACAGCGCGATCATCGGTCAGCACTCTTACCCTCTCTCTTGATCCATTACAGAGCCATCCTCTCTCCAACTGTTCAAAAACCCACTCATTACCTCCTCCATAATGTCCCAGTCACGCATGGTGACGGCTAACAAGGAGGCAGAGGTGATTTTGCCTCCTCCTTCGCCGCTGAATCCCGTTCCAGCATTGCCAGCAGCTCTGCGCGTTGACAACCGTGATATGCTTCTCTCGCTGCTTCAATCCATTCCGGGGCGACAGCTGCTGGTATTTCAATCTCATGACATGCGCACGCTCCTTCTACGCCAAGTATTGTCGGATCCGCACAACCGAGTGTTCAAGGGCAAGAAGAATTGGGATGCAGCTAATTTCTTCCCACTACCTCGTGGACTGCAAATCTCTGGTACCAAGGTTCTCCCGAAGGAACCTTTGAATCAACCACCCTCTGAAGCGAAGGCTTCGTCCAATCCCTTTGAAAACGACAATGACGACGACGACACCTGGGATGAAAAAGTAGATGTTGTCACGTACTTTCTACGCCCTTCTTCCCTGCCACATACTATGCACATTGCTCACCGCATCAAGAACTGGAAGAGTCGTACGCATCATCGCATTGTCTACTTACCTCAAGCGACGGCCATGTGCCACAAAGTCTTGTCCAACCTTGGTATTCCCAGTCTTCCAAATGTCACGATCCATCGACTTCAAACAGACGTCTTTCCTCTCGAATCCGATTTGCTCTCCATGGAATATCCCGATGCCATGAAGGAAGCTCACGTCGAAGGAACACCATCATCACTCATTACTGCTGTAGCTCGGTCTCTATTGAAGATTCAAGACGTGGTGGGCACCATTCCTCGTGCGCAAGCACTGGGACCACTCGCCGAGGCTGTCTTGGAAAAGTGTGTGACGATGCGACTGGAAGAGCACTTGGCAGGTCAAGCGAACAACGAGGTGCCGGCGGAAGATGTGGCCGCCATGATGATTGTAGATCGCAAAGTGGACATGTTGACACCCATGATGACGCCATTGACCTATGAGGGTCTCTTGGACGACGTTGTGGGCATTGATGTTGGGTTCTTGGACACGAACGTGCAAGTGTTGAATCCAGACGACACGGATGCGGAACAAGTCGTGTTGGGTGTCAATGCGGGCGACTCGCTCTATATGGAAGTCAGAGACCAACATGTGGAAAAGTTTGGATCGTTCTTACAGAATCAAGCCAAGGCATTGCAGCAGTCTCATGCGAACTTTACAAACAAGGAGAAGAAGAAGGATTTGGACGAAATTCATCAATTTGTCAAGCAGATTCCTATCTTTACAAAGAATTTAAGGTCACTCACAAATCACATTCATTTGGCGGAACTGGTCAAGGCTAATACTGAAGAATCGTCCTTTCGAGAGCGATGGCAGACGGAGCGATCCATGGTGGAGGGAGAATTATGCTACGAAACGTTGGAGGACCTGATTGCGACCCAATATCCGCCCTATCGAATCCTTCAGCTTCTGGCACTCCAGTCTCTGACGGGCGGTGGCATCAAGTCCTCCAAGTACGACTCACTTCGACGCGATGTTGTACAAACCTATGGATACGAGTTTCTCTTTCTGCTCAACAACTTGGAAAAGGCCGGTCTCGTGCGTCGTAAGGAATGGATGGATGCTTCGGCGGGCTTTTCTACCCTTCGTAAGAATATGATTCTCATCCATCCCGATGTGGATCCCGTCGATCCAGACGATATCTCGTACGTGTCAAGTGGGTACGCTCCACTATCTGTCCGATTGCTCCAAACTGCCGTCAAGGGCAGCTGGAAAGAAGAAACCTTGAAGGAGTTGCCAGGGCGCACTTTGGTGGATATCGTGCAGCAGCATCCACCACAAGATTACGCCACAGCTGTGAAGAGAAAGACGAAGCAACCTCTAGCCGCTGCTGCGAATGATGAAAAGAAACCAACCTTGCTCATGGTCTACGTCGGAGGTGTCACGTACATGGAGATTGCCGCATTACGCTTTTTAAGCAAACGAGCCTCCTTCCCGTATCACATTGTTGTGATTACCACCAAGGTTATTAACGGCAGTGAGCTGATTCAATCACTAGCATGATTGAGTCGAAGGCTCGAGACAATACCTCTAGTGCACGCGCATAAATGTTGAAGGGATTAGACTAAACTTACTGACGATCTAACTGTTGCGCACCAACTGGCATTTCCCTTTGATTTCCGAGAGAACATATGCCAGACACCAGCTTCGTAGAAAGAGACCAATTTGCATGAGTTCTTAGAGTGTATCCTACGAGAGCTCCACTTGTCGATGGCGCGACCTAGGACCTAAAGCGAGCCTGAAGCGTGTCGATAGCCCTCCTAATAATCCGATACACAGAGGGTAGAGCGTCGGTTACAGCGTGTCGATAGAACATGATACACAGAAGAGAGAATGCATTCTATACCTACGTCGGTTACAACGGAAGCACACAAAACAATTGTGACGTTGAGGACATTCTCAAAGGAATACAATATATTCGCATTGATAATATATCATAAACCTTAAAAGTGCCACACTGGAACGTTCGGCGAACAAATTTAGCGGCAATATACCTGCTGGTTTTGTCTACTATGGGAGAATTTGAAACTGATTTACATGTTATATATATCGCTCACCCTCTAAGCAAGTTGTATATATGTACTCAGATTCGTTGTTTAACATGTAATCATGGAACGCTCCCTCTCCGATAACAACACATGTTTGATTTGTCAAAGTATCGATTCGTTAGATGTGTGATGCGTTGGTGCGGTTAGGTAACCTGTATCCAACGCTCCCTCCATTGTCGCCAAATGCATGCTCACAATTTGCAACCTTGACCCCGATATCTTCTTTAAAAGTTTGATATCTGATATCAACAGGTCATTTGAAAAAACAACCATGAAGATCACCCTTGCTGTGTTGGCGTCGAGCCTGCTTGTTTCCTCGTCGGTGGTTCTCGCCGAGAAGAAGAATCACGTTAGAAAGCCTGGTGCCCTTTTCAAGGACGATCAGTCCTACTGGAATCGACTCTTGCAAAACACTGGCATGTCTACTCCTCCACCAACTCCTTCTCCGCCAACTCCTTCTCCACCAACTCCTTCCCCACCAACCAGTGATGGTCCTTGCGATGTAGAGGTTGGGATCTCGTGTTCTCTGGAGGATGATCCTGATGCCAGCTGCGAAACGATCGAGGAGGTCACGGAGTTTCAGTGCTTTGGATGTCGTCCAGTCGCGCTGTGCTTCACCTACACTGCTGCTAAATGCGCTGACGATCTTCCGCCTGGTATGTCGTCTTGCAACGACTTCCTCAACGGGCCAGAGGATTTGGCTGATATCACCATTTCCAACGGCGAAGAGCAGCTTGTTGCAGGGACCTACGCGGTTGGTGACGAGATTTGTGTGACGAATGATGGTGAGGAGTTGCCAGAAGAGCTCTTCATCTTCATCAATGTCGGAAACAGCGCTGATATGCCAATGGCGAACCAACTCTCTGTGATTGACTCATCTTGCTCAGACGATAGTTCACTTACCTTGCTGCGCTCTTATGGCGCCTTGGATCTTGTGCACTACATCAACGACTGCCAGGGCAATAATGATTGCTTCGTCCCAATCGTCTTCGAGTTCGAAGGTTGCAACACCGGGCCTATTGATTCGACGATTACGACATTCGAAGCGACTATCAATGGAGACACGATGAGTCTCATCGAAGATGCAACCGACGACGAGTTGAAACTCGAGTCTGGAGAGTGCTTCAAAACTCAAGACGGACTCACGGCTGATTGCTGCTCCGGAACAAGTTATGAGGTATCCACCTCACTTGTCACGGAAGGTGATGATGGAAGCATTTGCGAAGACGACAGTGACGATTCTTTGGACAAGCCTGTGGAAACGCCATCACCTTCTTCCCCTCCTGTTGATGAACCAACACCTCCTCCAGTTGCTGCTCCTGTCGAAGAGTCTGAGATGCCAACCGTCTCAGCAGACAACTGCTTTGTCCAAATTGAGGTCGACTGCACCCCACCAGATGCGCCTAATGATGACGACCCATACGAGGACTGTGATTCGGTTTTCGCCTTTCAGCAAGAATGTAACGATTTCGTCTACTCTATGGGATTCCGCTTCAATGGAGGTGACTGCTCTCAAGAACGCAACGACCAAGGCCCTGAGGTCTACAACTGCAATGATTTCGGGGCCGGAGTGCCCGTCGTTGAAGGGGAGGAGGCTCTCATTGTTGTGAGGGACATCAAGGGACTTGGAACCGACTTCTTCACTGGTATGGTTCCAGTCGGCGGGTTCTTTCCGATTGGAGTACCTGGCGAACTTTTGGACTCGAATGTCAATGTGACGATCTATGACGGCGAAGTCGCCCCTGAGAACATTCTTCAAACAATGATCATCCACACCTCGTGCTCGGAAATCACGTTCTTGAAGGATCGTTACGGTTCAACCGAGTTGCTCTGGTTCAACAATACCGCCCAGGGAAATGTCACCTGCGCAGTTGACTTTACGTTCACCTTCAATGTGGAGAACGTTGTTGATGGCTTCAACGCCGAGCTTCTGTCTCTCACCAGCATTACCAACTTCGATGAGCCCAACCAGCTCATCAATCTTACCTCGGAAGTAACTGGAGTTGTGTTGAACCCAGGTGAGATTGTGCCCTTCACCTTTACAGCAACAGTTGATACCTCCGTCCGCAAGCGGTACACTCTTTTCTCCACAGTGCAGGGAGAATCGCCGGACGGCTTCCAGTGCCGCGCCGTTGACTTTACAAACTTCACGGCTGGTAACACAGATCTTGCCCCTTTCATCGCCCCAGTCGACCCACCCTAAAGCGGACGGACGGACGGCACTATTCGTAATGCATACATTCAAACAAAAAAAGATTCGTGATTCGTAAAAAGAGAAGGTTGTTTTCCAACAGGGATGGTTTGCTAACCGAGAAACTAAAATAGTCTGATAAAATTAGTCCAAGCTTCATTTCTTATATGCAAGCTTCTCCCTCGGTAGTTAAAGAGTTGCAGAATAAATATGCAAATCCAAGACGGCGCTGAGTATGGAACACAGCAAGGCTCCCCAACGGACGTTCAAGTTATTGTTGTTCTGTAGGCTGGAGGATAGTGATGCATTTGTGGTCTTTGAGATACTCAGCGTGCGCTGGGTGGTTCTCGGGAAACAAAACAAAGGTGACAAGAAACTGCAGTGGATACAAGAGTTAGCCCTCGTCATCTCCTTAAAAGGCAATGCACACCGCCATCATGCTCAAGTAAGTTACTTACGTTTGGTACCACCATACGACTATCCATGAGTACATCACGAAGGGTCATGCCAGGATGAACACGAATGACAGGAGCTGGATCCGGTTTGGCCCAAAGACTCCCATGTTTCTTTTTCCATGCCTTGCGTTGCTTGTGCAAGTGCTTTCGTTCGAGAGCACGTGCGAGGTTTACCATATCCACACCCTCGTCTCCCTTGAGCGCTCTTGATGATTCGTAAAACTTCATGGTAGCGGCTTGATCCTTCAAAAGCTCAACACTCTCGGGATGAACAGGCTCCCCAACCTCTTCTGTACAATTTACCTCAAAGTACACAGCCAAGTTACTGCAGCAGAACTCGTTCTTGTAGTCCCAAGGCATTAAAGTCTCACCTTGTTCGTCTTCCAGTTCTGGAAAGATTTCAGCCATACGCATTGCCAGCATTTCTGATTCACCAAAGGTTTGGATAAAGTCCGACTGGTTGTGAGACGGATATACAAACATACAAGGCCAGGACCATTCACCACCATTCACTTGTGCTGGCAACTTCCCAGTGTGAGGATGATGGTGGTGCCACCGTGACTCATTTGCATCACCATCTTCCTCATCAACATCATCCGTCACACTCGACACGAGAGGCACACGGCCGAGCTTGATGCCACTTTCTTTGCACCACTTGTACACTTCCTTGACCCTCATGACACGTTCGGCTCTCTTTCGTTCCCTCAGTTGGCGTGCATGACGAGCCTTTCGGACGCGCTCGGCCAGGAGTCGTTCAATCTTCTTCAAGTCCTTGTTCTCTGGATCGAGAGCCAACCCACTGTCAATGGCATCTCCAGCTTCTTCCCAGTTGGTCAACATTTGGTGAGCCTTGGCCAGTCGATACCATGCCTTGACGTTCTTCTTGTTGAACGTGAGAGCCTTGTTGGCATTATCACGTACATGACCCCAGTTACGAAGTTGCATATGAGCCATGGCAGCATTGGCACAAATCGTGGACTTGAGCTCATCCAACTCGTCTTCGGTGAATGTATTTTCCTCCCTGTCAGCAGTAGTAGTACCGCTCTCAATAGGTTCCACACGTTGTCCCCACGCAAAGGATTCATAATAGTGATTGACTGCATCACGATAGAATTGTACATTCTTGGCCTCATTTCTCTTTCCATTCAGGAACGCCTCGTTCCCCTTCTTCTTACAGTCGAGCATCATTTCCTCGGGGGGATCGTCGTACACCAAAGACGAGAAAGCATCTGCGAGTCCTGAATTCTTCAACTCTTCATCCGTCGACGCAAAGATGGGTGGAATATAGTCGTCGTCCAAGATCTTCTTCAAGTAGTCATCTCGTTCCCCAGGAGCCCATCCCTTTCCCGCAGCCAATGACGCGGCAATGGCATCGTTCAACAACTTGTCAGTGTCGTCCTCCTCTTCCTCCACCCATTGCTTCCTGGTTTCTTCCATCTTTTTCAGAAGCGCATCCTTCTCATCGTCTTTGATCGTCGTCGTCATGGCTAGCTAGGGTACGTCTAGTACTACTAAGTAGGTCGCAGGTTTTTAATTAGCTGCCGTTCGACAGCAACAGCAATGTGATGGTTGACGGTCGTGTCGATCGATTTCGAAAGAGAAATAAATGGTGATGCGACATCGCGCGTCCTCAGACACACGGACAGACGTCATGTTCACAGTCTGTTCTTGGCCTGTCGCTTCGTCCAGAATTTCTCTACCAGGTACTGTACATAGAGTACATGCAGTCTGGAGACGGTTTAGGACACAATCATCAAACCACACAAGCGAATCGTCCAACTGCAATCTGATGGCTGGTGCGCTCATACAGTACGTAAGGTTGCTATCTGATCGTAAATTGCAACGTAGATCTAGAATCTCCTGGTTTTGTAGAGATAAGGTCAACATAAAGGCTGTAGAATCAGGAGTATGCCTGAACGTAGCTAGGAGCCGTTCATCTCGTAGACGACAATCAAGTTGCAAGTGTGCTTGTGTTTCTTCCGATCAGCAACTTGGCAGTCTCTGCTGCAGTACTTCTTGCTGGTAGCTCGCGCAACACCTTGAGCATTTGCTGCTGCATAATTTTGAACAGTTCGTGATGTGTGCTCAAGGCAACCAGCAACGCTAAAGTTCTCGTGTAGGCGGCGGCACCCAGCATGCAATCAGGCATCCAATGGTTGAACCGCGTTAGCTACTCGTCCGCAGAACACGAGGTTGCTTGTAGTGGTGTGAGAGACAGAGGCAGCTGAGATGACAGCTATTAATAGTTCAAAATCACACCAGGTTTACGCCCGCGCTGATGGAAATCACGTGTCGTCGGAAACTCATTACTAGCTGGAGAGTTGTGGACTGAGGAGATGGTGGACTGCTGATATGGCGTTGTGAGGCTGAGGAGAGTCTTTTTCTGTCACGGATTGCGTTTTGTCCTTTGCGGAGTTGATCTACGCCTTCCGCCTCCTCTCCAAAGGAACACCCCGTACAATTCAACAGAATATTTCAGCGTACTAGAACGCGCGTACACTATGAACGTGTGCATAAGCACCTACGAATCGCCTGGCTGACGCTACACATGCTTCGGTGCAGCACCAGTGAGCACCACTTACGTCCTGAGGTGCAGTATTCACTACCACTTTTAACAAATACAACCCGTCACTTGACACAGCACCGATCCTGGCTTGGGTGCATCTGTAATACCCACCTTCAACGTGTGATCTTCACTGCCAGTCAACAAATGCCTATTCTTAACATCAAATACATTACACCCGGGCCGTCTTGCCTTCTACCGCTCTGAAGTTTACCATGACGTCAGTGCTAGATATTTAGCTGGTCCCGCACGTGTCTCTTCTTTATCAGATGGATCGTGCAACGGCTTGCTATGTACAATAAAAACCATACTAACCAAACGATTTGGTTCATTCACACAAGGACATTTGAATATTGACATTTTTAGCTTGTTGATTTAAGCCCTCAACAACCATTTATATCAACAGACGGCCCAACAGCAACTCCTTATCAAATACTTAGTGTAAGGTGAGTATCTTTGCTCACCCGCTGGCATGCGTTGGACATTTTTGGTACAAACTGGATACAGGATCAAGACGGTGGAGTATCTTACAAGATTGCTGTGCACCACCCTGAGGCGGCTCCAACGGTCCAGCAAAACGAGTCTCGACATCTTGTATTAACGCTATCTATGATAATAAGGTTTTCAACAGAGCATGTTGTGTAATGGTCTTCGAGTTGTTGCATAAGTTAGATACAATCTCCGGTCCTAAAGAAGCGCCTCGTGTTCATCGTTAACGAAGTGCATCTGTATACATAAAGTCTAGCACCCGCGCAGGAGATAGAATCTTGCAATACAACTTGCCACCCGCAAACGGGACAGGGTGGTCCAACGGCGTTGACATGGTATGCGAATCAATCACTACACACTCATTCTCCAAGCCGCATTCCTGGTGCTTCCCGAAAGTAAGACTTGTCCAGATCCAAGACGGTCCCGAATTATGCTGAATATCAGACCCGACGGTAAGCTGCTTACCTCTTGAAAGGTATCTCTCGCGCACTACTGGAGGCGCGTTTTCGAATGCCCACTTGATCGTTTCTTGGTTGAGAGAAGAACACGAATTACCTGTACTGAAAGCCGCAGGGTCCATGTCCATTCCAAGACTGTCAAGTATGGCCTCTGGCGAGTTCATCTTTGTTCTTAGTTCCAAGGCAGCGTTCGAAACCAGTCCCCCATCAAAAATATATCCCAGCTTGTCATAGACCGCTTCAGTGATAGTTTCAATCCTCAGTTTTGAGTTATGCTTTGATACTTTTGGGTGATGAAAGGGAGGATCCGCAAAGGGATTGATCCACCAGCTCTGCCGGAACTCATCTCGCACCGAATCCAATGATGCAGATATTTTCTGCGTCAGAGGCAAACCATACTGGAGCTTTTCTATCCATTGCGATCCTTCAGAGCAGCTGCCTGTATCATCAACAACGCTGCAAGATTCTTCTTCTTCTTCGCATTCGTAGCAGGGTGACGCCAAGTGATAATTTCCTTCCAAAAGCAGTGCATCGATGAGCGGCTGAAGAAAACTCCTCGTGTCGTCGACCCGCGCATTCAAATGCATCATGGGGTCGTTTTCGTGATGCAGTTGATAACGAATGAAACTAGAAATGGTCGAAGAAACGGACTCGACTGCCTGTTCACCACTGATTTCTTGCTTCAAGTCCATCAGACTCTCCATCATAGTTGGATCAGATGATGTAACTAGATTGTGGTTCTGGGTAGTAATAGGTCGTCAGTAGAAGCCGTCTCAAGAGAGTAACGTATATATGTACATTTTGGGGTACTTACCATACCAGGGACAAGCACAATTGCATGATTGAGCCTCGCGGCAGCTGTGTCTCCTGTTTTAATAACATTGTTGTAGCAATCTTCTGCAATTCTTGAAACTCTAATGAGACCGTCAAGATCTCCAGACACAGTGAGACACGGCAGTTCTGTTTTCGTACCTCGCGCCTGAAAACATGCTAGATATACCATGCCTTTGATGGTTATAGGAGAGAATGTGCTGGTGGCTTTTGAGTTGAAGGACGCGACTGCCTTCTGTAGGAACGTTCCACCCAACGAGTGCCCGCCGACAATAATGTCTTTTCCTGTAAACCCAGCATCGACAAGATCCTGTATCGCTCTCTGAAGACATGCGTTGATAGTCCATGGAGTGGCCATGTTGAAAGGCAACTTTGGAATGTGAACCCAGGCGGATGACTTTAGCTGAATCGACGAGGCTAGCTGTTCGTAGGCTTCCGGCTTTAGATGACACCCAGGGAACAGAATGAAAGCACATTCGTCATCACTTCTTGTTGATTCTCTACTCGTGAAATCATCGGGACGTTTCATTATCACATGCTTTTTGTTCGTCGTGGGGTTCGAGATCGAAAAACCATGCACCGCGACACAAATCGAGCAAACCAAGAAGGCACGCAGGAGCATCATCGCTACTATAGCTACTAGTGGTAGGTTTTGTGAGCAAACAGAAAGGTGGCAATTGGTCGTGCGCAAAGAAATGAGAGCCCCCCTGACCATCTGCTGACAAAATCTGGTGTATACCTACAGCCCTGATATGGAGGGGTTAATTCAATCAGGATGGGAGTCATTCAATACTCAAGAGTACTCTGAGTAGTGATTAAAATTGGTTTGTGATTTCAGACGAGAAAAGAAAGTGCCTACACGTTTTTCATCATGTTGACTGCTTCAACATCTGTTTCACTGCGGCTGAATTCCTCTCGGTGAGTACGTTTTCTCTAGAGTGACGTCTGCTTCAACCAACCTTCAACGTGATACAATGCTTCTCTGGTGCGTTGGAACATCTGTTTCCTCAACCTGGTGTGCAGAATCTGAAATGGTGAGGAGACGTGTTCTTTGGAACATCTGTTTCCTCAACATCATCAACCTCAGCACGAGCTCACACTTGAGCAGCCTGGTGTCCACTTTTATCCAACCACCATGAGATTTGCAATCATCGCCACATTAAGCATCTTCCCCTCTGCATTG
Source organism: Herpochondria borealis (assembly GCA_032274145.1). Lineage (NCBI taxonomy): Eukaryota > Rhodophyta > Florideophyceae > Ceramiales > Ceramiaceae > Herpochondria > Herpochondria borealis. Next base: position 11,107 of record JAVCKV010567673.1, on the reverse strand, counting down.
TCGTTCGTTGCCCCCCTCTCTTTTCTCTCCAATCGTCAACTCGCGCTCAAAGAAAGCCGATGGACTGAAAAGTTCCAAGAGACGATTGCGACCGAGGCAACAGGAGGTGCTGAAACTTCGCGCCTTCTCTATCCAGAAAATAAGGTATGGGCTTGGGATAAGCCTAGCCCAAAGAGCTCGTTGCAATCATTGGACCATGATACTGCCCCATCGTGGCTTTTGAATTTGGTGGAGGCAGGGCATTGGATGAATCTCCTCCCGTGCTTCTTTGTGCTCTTTACCCTTCACAGCAATTCCCAATTTCTGGGCTCCAACTCCTTCTTCTTTGAGCTGTCTGTAATCATTTACCACTTTTCCTTTGTTGGCGCAATTCTCGTGCACAGCTACGAGGGATGGCAAGTTGCACCGTTCCGAAATCCCTTGGCTAGTACTGGTGTCCAACAAGGAGATGATGATGCTGACACTCCTCCTGACATTGAGCATACCAACAATGCATGGTTGCGAATAGTCTTCCTAGATTTACTCGCCACCTTTATCAACTTGAGTTACAGCTTCTTTGCCATGGGTGTGTACGGGATCAATGCACCAACGATTGCGGTACTGACAGCAAGTCTTGCGATAGGCCTCCTGGGTCCCAAACAGCCAATGATGAAGGTTCAGAGAAGAACTGGTGTTGACGGTACGGCTCGACCCATTGCGCCTCTTGCGGTTTCACAGGCCATCATGATGGCAGTGACAATTTTGGTTGCCACAATTGGCACTTTTCACTATTTTTATCCTGTATTTGAACACTTGGGAGTTGCACCCGCGCTCTGTTGTTGTTACACACCCATGATCTTGCAGGGTTTCGGTGGAGCCTACGAGGGAGTTATTACAGAGTCTTCTTTCAAGCAATGGCAGCATTTACTTGCTGCCATAATCACTGCGACGGGAACGTTACTTCTTGGATGCTCTTTTGGGGCCGTGGCGAGCTTCCATCAGAATCTACCGGTTCTGTAAGCTGAGATCCTTTTTGTTGGCACCAATCAACGTTCCTGCCTTTATCTTTGTTGCGTGATGGCAATTATATCTTTCACACATTGACCCTTTTAAGACATAAGAAGTATTAACATTCACAAACACTTGTGCATCATGAATGAATAGTACGCAGTGTAGCTATAGACGGATTTATAAACATCAGCAGCACAAAATTGTTTTAGAGAATGCGAGTCAGTAGATCTACGATTCACACGTGAGTGAGTATATGAAGTCCAAGGTTCCGTCAATGGTTCTCAAGATTCGAAGTCTTCTATCTGGAACAATGATAGAACAACGAGTCAGGAGCGGAGTAGTTTGCCGAAGGTACCATTGATCGTACTACCGCATTTTAGAAAGAAAAACAGAACTTTGAGGCATCTACTAATTGTGGGGCTGGAGACAATCCATGCTCCTAGAGTTTGGATAAAGTGAATGAAGTGTGAGTGAGACGGAACTCCTACCCATCAGCGTGTGGATAGTACAGTGTGGATAAATGTGATGAGGGTGGACATTGGTTGCACTACACGTATAGGGATTGAGCTATTCAGGTTGCACGACTGATCAGCTGCGCCACGAAGCCCCAAACAAGAACATGGACGGCGTCTCATCTTTCTGAACACTCAGTTCTCTTTGCAAAGCGAGCTGACTACAAATGCGAACCAACACGAGTGGCTACCAGATGAGGATGGGGACACAGTGACTAGTAGTTGCTATCGCATGGAAAGACTGTCAAGCAGGAGATCTTGGGCCACTTGAACTTTGTTTGTGCAGAAGCAGATGTTGAGTTACGCTTGTTCCAGAGTAACTCCGGATAGGCAAATTACCCCATCGTACGTATGCTCGCATCTGGAGAAGGGTCTATCGTCGGAGACTCCACACGGCTCTTGCGGTTCGTTGAAAAATAGTCCAACCAGGCCGGTCGCTGAGCTGCAATCTCCAGTCGACAACCCTTCCTCAATTTCGTAGACACTAGAGACATCATCGTCCACCAATTTCTTCATGACGACGGAACCACCGTCGCCACAGAACGGAGGATATGTGGTAAGGGTATCCACGTCGTCATGAAATGGTCCCTCCAAGTAGCCGCTGACAAATTCATTGTCGTTGAATCCCCCCAGAAATGATTGGCATGATTCGACCTTCCAGCCATCCATGTTGCCGCTTTCTGGTTCTTCATCAGATGTGTTCTTGTAAATCCCGGATAAGACAATGGCCCATGTCATTCCAAGAAGGAGGGCCAAAGTTGAGACGTGCGCTGTTGCTGCTATCATTGTGCTTTTCGTTTTTTGTTGTGGGAAAGTCTGCCTCCAAGAAGCACGTTTTGAGAACCCGCTCCCATTTCATAGTTCGCATTTGACTTTTTGTCAGTAGAACATGCCTGCCGACTAGAGATGGGTTGATGCGAGCCGCTTCAGTGCTTCATTTGGACGACATCTCTGCTAACAGAGATGTTGATGCAGCTTCTGAAAGAAGTCCCATGGATGCATTTGCATGGATTGAGGGATAGATCACCCCGTGAGACTACACGTGTATGATCACGTTGTGTACGTGGGTCTGGTGTTCAGTTTGCATCAAGCAGCGTGAAATTGACTCTTTCAGATGGACTGGCTAATAGCCAGGACTAGGATGTGGAATCATTCTTTGAACTTGTAGGCCGCGGGGATCATTATCACCGAAGGTCTCCGAAGCTTCAAAGCACGATCGGTCATTGAGCCGCACAACAAGAACTCGAAATTCAATTTTCACATGATCGTGCCAAATTTTCTCCGAAAATGACCGGCTTTTGTGTTTATTTTGTACTACATACAGGATTATAGAGTCTTTATTGGCGATTGTGGTCTTTCCACGTCAATCGGGCGAAATGGTACCCCCCAGTTTCGTCGTCTTATTGCCAGTGTCACACAATTCATCTCACAAATTGAAGAGGATGGCAAAGCAACACATGATGACCACGACTCAGCCTAGCCTACAGGCCAAACGACAATATCAGGAACCAGAAAAGACCATGGCAAACCCGACTCAGCTGGATGTGCTATGCGGGAGAGGCAAGCAATGCTTTCATCACGAGGGCAACAACCGCTTCCGAATGCTCATTGCTGAAAATGCTGATACGTACAAGTTTGCACCCACCAAGAAAGACAAAATGCAATGCATACGCCTGACGGCCGAAACAATCGTTGCTAGAGGTGGTCGGTTTCTAGTGCAGAATAGGAATGGGACTTGGATCGATGGTGGTATGGCCGTGGGGAAGAAGAAGACTGGACATGCTTTTCGGGATGCTCTCAGAGGCAGAGTAAAGTGCATTACAAAAATGAGAGAGGACAATGCGCTGAGGGCTTCCATGACTGCCAAGGCCGATGATTCGTCAGAGGCGAGCCCATATTCAGAAAGCAGCGAAGAATTCGAGATACTGGAAAGCGGACACAGCGAACAGACAAGTACGGCACCTCCCAATTCCCGTATAGAACCTGCAAAGGACTGGATGAACACGACGATCGATAACGATGTGGCAACAGATCTCTTTAATTTCTTCGTCGCCTACTGACACTGCATCGACAGGATGATGCTGTACGAGTAAGCTCTAATAAAAATGTAATCCTGTGCATTCACCCTTACAAGAAGAAAGGCCGCCACCCAAAGATGTCTCATTCACGAAGTTGTATGAATGTTCAACGGTTGGTTGCATCACGGCAGTATACAATTTGAAACAGCGCTGCTCACTTAGTTCTAACTAACATTTATCTCTTATTCCAGTCGCTGCGTCAATACTATGCGTTCTGAGGCCCCCCTAAATGAATAACCTTGATCTTCTTCTGCTTCCTTTTAATGGCACCGGGCTTTGTTTGTCTGGAAGAAATATCTTCTCGGCTCGTTCGCGTTCAGCAGTACGCGAGCGACGAAGGCGAAATGCTCCAAACAACTTTCTGCCCGCTTGTTTTTGCTTTCCTTCTTTGCTTTTTCTCGGTCTCGTGGCTTGCTGTGAGTCGGAACCATACTTCTCTCTGAAATCCACCGATCCGAGAGTGTCCTCGTCCAGACGATCAACCAGCGCAATATCTGAGCGATCATCTGGAAGCACAAAGAACTGCGTTGTCTCAGGTTCCTCTGCACCTGCACAACAGCTTGGTAGCATGTCCATTCCACACACGAAGAATCCGCCCTCGGCCTTCGTAGTCGAGTGGCCCTCTCTGTCAGAAGAAAATGCACCGCAAGAAATGGTTTCCGCAATTGAATTGGTCACTGAACTCTTATTCTTGTTAAAATCCCCCGTCTTCATCTTGCTGAGCTTCTCTTTTTGAGCAAATTCATTTGGGGATCGACTGCGTAGCGTTTTTGTAGACCCTGAATTTGCTGTAATTGTTGAGACACTGCTGACAGACCCTGGTCTGTTGTAACCACCGCTTTGCGACAGAGATAGGAAGACCCTGTCCTTTGTTGCTCTCTCTGAGTCTATCTGAGGTATCTCAAGAGTAAATTGGTCCTCTGGTCTGAGCGTTTCTCCCACCGACACATTGGTGCTCCGTTTGAACGACCGACTACGGGTAAAGGCAATCAATTTCTTCAGTACCATGATCAATACGATGCTCCTGGTCTTCCTCGTTAACAATAGCGGATCGGTCCCTCAAAGATTAGTAAGGCTGCAATGTGCCTCGTCGACAGGGTGTGTAAGGCCCGACGCGTTGACAATTGAGCTCAACGCCGGAATAAATGTGGCCTTTGGAAAACAAAATGGATGAGTTGCTTTTGTCGGGATGTATATACACATACGTATATGAATATCATATGAAAATTTAGTATTCAGAATTCTGCCTATTGGCGAGATTTTAGACCAAGGAGGTGCACCAAATTTCTCGATGTCGACAATTTTATGATGTTTCACTATGGCCCTTCATCGAGGGCTAACCCACTAAATTGTGCGGAGGAATCTGCTTCGTCGGCACGTATCACATGCAAGTTCCATTTATTCATGGTCGTTTTCGACAAAAATGGCGACTAGAGCGGCATAGTGATGAGCCATTGTCAAGAAGTTGAGCGTTAGCATCCCCAGCATTGGACTAGCTGGCGTAAGGTCCTGATAGGTGGCCTAATATTGCGTTCAAGGATCTTTCTCTGTTGGTACTACAATAGCGTAGGTATACTCGTAGCATACTGTCGTCAAATGAGACTCTAAGAGATGCGCGTTGATTACTCTTTCCATCGCTGTTTCGGTTAGCTCGTGGGATACTATCTACAATATGAAGAAGCCAACGTTCAAACACCTAGAGAAATCCTCCGTTGAGGTGTGGGGCAGTCCAACGTCATGTCATGTTACAGGACAGTATCGGTCTAGTGATAGATTTAACTGCCGTCAGGCAAGTAGAAGGGCCACAAAGCATTGCTGAATCAGTTGTGAGGGAGACCACGCGTATGCCTCCTTATACAGACCATTTTAAAACCGGGTGCAGCGTGACGCCTCGACAACTGTCAAAGAGATGGCGGTCCATCAACCGATATAGCTACCGCTCGAGTTATTGCATTTGGAACGACCCAATTTTTGCTAGAGCATCCTTGGGTTGCCAGCGCCAATGGAAACTAAGCTGTAATAGGTTTCGCTTGCGTTCTCCCAGGTACCTACATGTATCACGTGACAATACATGTCAAACGACGGGGCTACCTATAATGCGTATGAATGCTCTCAGTGAGGTCTGCAGGTACTGGTATGGTACTGTATGACACATCGGAACACTCAACTGACCAAATTCACCATAAAAATCTTACTTAGGTGGACTATCGAAATTTAGGAGAAAACTCCATAGTATACAGTACCAGTGTCAGTACAATACCGTAGGGCAGATTACCGTTCATCCTCGCGGCACAGTGCCATCAACATTCTCGAATTCATCGCTTTGCTCTCATCGACATCCTTCTTCTCCACTTATACGGCTAAAGTACACCTCCCGTATTGAATCGTCGCGACTTCAGATTGGCCGCTAGACACAGAATGGAGATCCCAGAATCACAATCAGAGCTTGAAGCATGGCGAGAAGCGCACCAAACACTGGTGGAAGCTGTCATTGTGGCGAAGGAGGCCGTCGCAGCCACAAAGTCGCAGCGGCGTTACTGGCTGGAAGAAATTTGCTCTAATCTATCTGTAGAGGGAAAACTCATGCCTACCTCTGTGTGGAAGAAGCCGACGAAAAAGATCAAACGCAAGGCACCGGCCAAGGCCAAGCGAAAGAAATCAGATGATACAGAAACGGAGGAAGATGTGCCGTCAACGAAAAAATTAAAGATTGCGCGCCCCAAGAAGACAGCAGCTGCCAAGAAGCCAAAGATCAAGCTCAAGTTGAGCGCCAGGCGTCCACCTCCTGTTGAAGACGACGACGACGATGATGATGACGATGACGATGAATCCATGCACGCTGTCGAAGTTTCTGAATATTCAATGAACGAGCAAGAAGCTGCAGTAGCTCTGCTATCTGGGGCAAGTGGTGGAGATATGAGTCACATTCCAGAGGAATTGAGACCATTTATGGCTGCAGAAGAGATGGAAACTGCGTCAGTGGCTTCGTCTGGATACGCGATGCCTACAATGAATCCATACGCAGCGGCTGCAGCGAAGGGTTTCCGTGACGACTCTGACGATTCCGACGACGACGACACTGACGAGGAGTAGTCCTGACAGCTGTCGCTTTGCTTCGAGGGGTTTGATATGTTTCTTTAGGGAGTGTTGGAAAGCAGGGTTTATAAGTTACTGTGAATCGTATCACTCTTGTCTCTGAATTCGCTGCAGCCGGGCTAGAAAGTTATAAAGATTCGCAGGAAACGGATTGCATCATGCTGCCAACAACGAATTCTGACTTTTCACATAGCAAATGGTACAAGAGAGTTGCTCGTGCTTGTCCTGAATAGTACGCGGATCCACAAAAGAGTTGGAGCAAAGTTAATCAAGGTTGTCTTGAACACCTTATTGATAAGGCAAAAGTAGTTCAGTTCCTCTTGGATATCAAGCCCCGCTCCCAGCTGATCAAGGTTAATCACAACTTACTCCTCTTTATAAAGCGACCTAGACGTGATGGTCTTCAGCTTTGGTCGGTTGGAAAGGATTGATCCGGTCATTCCGAACTGGTTTCGAAGACTTACGCCTTGGAAATCTAAGGATTCACAGGACTGTAACTGTGGCAATATCAATCGCGAATCAACACCAAGGTACACGATCTTGACAGAGACTGACGAGCGAGGGGGCCACATATATTCGGTGCTGAAGAAAGACCGGTACATTATGGCATGGTGTTCGAGGCCACTGTCGCACTGAGCGACAAGGTCTCCAATCTCATAGCGCTACCAGCTCTCCCATCCAACGATCTCGCCAAATCGTAAGATGAAGTCGAGTGACGCTGCTGCCTGCCAAAGTTGAGATAAGTTGGACTTGGCCTGGATCTAAGCTCACTTGCAAATGCCGCAGATTTCGATTTCTTCTGAGACATAGCTCTCCAGTACGCCTATCTCTATATTATCGTCATGAACATTTATGATAGTTAGGGAATCGAGGTGGTTGCAAGCTTGGCCAATTGCTAGTGCCTCGAAGAGTAGGCGCGGCCTAGCATCTAAGAAATGGTAAGCTTTCAACTTCTTATGTTGCAGTTTGACTTTCAATAAATCAGCAAAGACATCAATGACTTTCTTTGCCGCTTCAACTGGTTGTTCAAAGAAGGAAAATCGAACTTCTACCAGCTAGTCATCGGCTTTCAATCTCGTCATTTCAGAATGATCACTCTGTTGATGGACTCCAATGGTCCCAGAAATCGGAGCTGTAAACCGGAAACTCATTGTGGTGGCTGTTTCAATGTGTGCAAATGTTGTCAAACAGAGAAAGTTGGCGGTAGCAGCAAAACCTCCTGGTTATGATGCATGTATTACCTGGTCAACGCTCTGAAGCTTCCAAACCATGTAACTATCGACAAACGGACGGACCATGCTCCTATCTTACAATACACGTACACTGTCTGTTCTAATCTACTCCCTGGATGCTGTCACAACAATGAGGCACCCGGTGGTGATTCTGCGGCTTCCATCTCAGGCGAGTCTCGTTTTTGTTTTTGGTCCACGGCAAGCATCGGCTTCACATTCCTCAGCAAGAGTTGATACTAGTCCTATACGCTTTCATCGCAAATATCATCTACAGTAACGCTATAGCTAGGGGTGAGTTCTATGCTCACGTGTCGTCTGTCACGGCGTTAACCAAAAGACAGCGCCTGCCTTGCGTCCACAATAGCATTTTCATCCTTGAGCAAGACCAGGCGATCCTCTCGCACCATATCACGTTCAGTCACCATCCGCTGAAGCTCATCCAAAATCTTGTCCACCATGACTGCCTCTTGCATAATGTATGCGGTCGATGGGGTGCTCCCCAAACGATCGATCGTCACCGAGTCTTCTTCGAGCCGAATCATGAGTGCGGCTGTGCGGTCGTGAAAGTACGCATCCACAGCATACTCATCCGTAGTAGGTTGATCAATCTTCCAGGATCCCTTGTCGGGAGTGTTTTGTTCGCCCATTAAAAAGAACATGAGAAAGAGACGAAGACCGCCTCGCTTGACGGATTCGACTGGTAGTGTAATGATGCGGGTTTGAGCCAAACCACCCTCTTCGTCTTCCTTGTCATCCCGGTCACCGTCATTACTACCCGACGAGAAGAAGCTTCCCAAATCTTCAAAGAAATTATTCATTTGCAGTCCACTCTCTTCGCCTGACAACTGATGGTTGACACCACCACTCGTGTGTAATAGAGTAGGCAGGAAACCATTGACATGCTGAACTTTCACAGCAAGGCAGGAAACAAAGAGCACCAATGCCCACATTCCAACTTCTCTCATGGTAGCACAGTAGTACAGCGCTGGTCTCTCGTGTCACAAAGGAACGAGGTGGGATTCACAGTCCCAGGATGCGAGCAGAACTGTCGTCGCGACGCTGCTAGCTGTTCCGAGGTCATCGCATTGAGATCGCTTCAATTTGTGAGTGATTCAGCGAAATTGTGAGTCAGACATCACATTGCAGGTCTTGGATTGTCAGACACAGGAACAGAACAGACGACACAACTAATCTGGAGGGAGAGTAGACATCATCAGGGCCAAGCACCAAGCTAATGGTCAAGCACCTTCTAGTGGGAGGCCAAGAGATGGGTGCTACAGGGATGTAACAAACCTGAAGGGATAGAGGATCTGACTTCTACGCCTTCACATGAAGGCAAAAACTACGGACAGCCGCACTGGCTATGGCGTTTGGTGCAGAGGACGTAATGTACGGCCCACGGCCTGAGCTGCTCATATATTCTGTGCCTTGTGCCAACGCTTCTGTCCTATTAGCAGGAAATGCGGAGCACACCGCACTCCATCACAACCAGCGATTGTTCTTTTCCTTAGTCTACCGTAGTCTCCTTGTTGAGGCAATCTAGGTACACTGGCGGAAACACTCTTGTCCTACATCCATGCTGCAAGATATATTGATACGAGGAGGTGGGCTTTAACATGAAGGCAAAGCATAGCTATCACCAGTGTATAACATATAATCAAACTGCTATTAGCATTATGTGCAGAGAACACGCACACAACGTTGGTTGCGCTCTTTCTACTCTGAGACTGGCGTTGTATCATCCGCTCTAGCAGGAAGCACAGCTCGCGCCTTGTCAATGGCATCTGCGTCGATTCGTAGCAGCCGCTTTTCTTCTTCAATATCCTCCACCTCAAACGCCGTCTTTTCGAGTTCATCCAACACACTGTGAAGCAACACACTCTCTTGCAGCATGTACTGCAAGGACGGCTTACTGCCATAACGATCCGCTCGAATCATGTACTCGGTCACAACTAGCGTGCACATTCCTGTACCATCCTTGAAATACAAGTCAAGACCACCGTCTTCATTCTGCTTGGGAAACCATGTCCCCTGTGTGGGTTTGTTGCCCTCGGCCACCATGTGAATCTGAATCAGAAACTGGAGCGCACCAATTTTCACGTCCTTGGCTTTAATCTCAAAGACTGGTACGGGAACGTTGGGGTCATTGGCCTGTGCCTTTCCTCCAAAGAGATTGGACATAAAGTCCGCGTTTAGGGCAGTTGTAGTGCCAACACCATTATGTCTCGAGGCAGGCGCAAAGGCAGTCGTCGCGACTGCCAACAGGATGAATAGGAGGGATACACTGTTGATCATAGTGGTTCTGGTTTTTAAAACTGTTGGTTGAGTATTGCGTGTGTGTAAATGAGAGTAGACGCGGGGAAAGACAAGGTCAAGACTGTTGCAATGATGAAGTCGTGTCCATCAGTCGTTTGCCACCAACGCTTGACGTGATGTTGATCACACGTTTGTGACACGTGAGTCACAAAATCTGGTGCGAGGTCGATGGAGAGATCAATGATTGAAAGAGCTCACCCTCGTTTGATGGACGATGACGAGATGAGACAATGACTAAAGTCAGCGTCGTAGCCTTATCATCCATTGATCCTATCACGTGATCCTATGCATACTCTAGGACCGCTACATCACTCATACGATTGCATTGAGAACGAAGAATGAGAGAACGATCGGCCTATCTGATCTTTATTTCCTGTGCTTCCCTATTGATGATTGTCTTTAATCGACTTGGAGGAGCCAGAAGTCAAATCAGAAGCAGCACCGGAGTCGCACACGCCATGTCAGCACAAGCAGCAGCAGCAGCACCCGCGCGCATCTTTTGTTATGGTGACTCCCTGACTGCAGGCACATCGCCTCCAGAGTTTCAAGAGTTTCCCTATGCTCCTCATTTGGAACGGATACTGAAAGAACAGCATCAACACAATGTCTTGGTACGACATAAGGGCTTCCCCGGCTGGACGTCGGCACAACTCTTGACCGATGGCGGTCTCAGTACAGCTCTCAAGGCTGCGTCTCCCGTCGAAGTTGCCGTCCTACTAGCAGGTACCAACGATTTGGGCTACGCCCCCGACGCAGCTCCCATTGTCGAAAACATTGTTGCACTGCACCGCGTTAGTCTCGCTGCCGGAGTGTCGCATACCATTGCTGTTGGAATTCCTCCGTCGGCCTATCAAGGCATGTATGAAGAAGCGGCGCAAAAGGC